>LPNX010190577.1:36469-125601 GCA_001517045.1 Pseudotsuga menziesii
ATCTCATATCAATAGTGAAACTACGAGATCCACCAATACCACTGGTACTGTTATCATGTGTTTCTTATGCTTGTGTTTTCTTATGTGTGTTTGATTATCGTGTTCCCACCCTCCCTTTTCATCCAATTTTGTAGATATTAAATATCAATTGGCGAAGCTCCTGTAGGGTCAACTTCAATAGGTTAAAAGTATTAAGTAGAACTGGGTAGATTCCAACTCCTGCTAGCTTGACCTCTCATGCTATGCAACCTGGTACTTCATGTTCCCTAGGAATTCTAGAAGATGATAGTGTTGTGGAGTTAGGGATTCCAACTACGATTAGAAGCAGTAGCACTTCAGCATCAGACTTCTAATTTGGACTTGATATTAGACTTGAGGTACCTAGCTTTTCCTCTTTCAAGGGGTGAAGCACACATGTTGTTTCACAAAGGAAAAATGAAGTCTTGAATGTGCACTGCACACCATGGGAGAGGGTTGCAAGTTGATTTGATCACAACACTAGAGTGGGAACATCAAGTAGCACATGAAGTGCACGACTATTTGGATTAGCAATATATTCAAGTAGACCCAATAATACTTGCACTAATACCAATAGTAGTTCTCAAAAAAAATTATCAGAGTATAATCTTGGTACCCCCAATTGCATGATCTGGTCGACCACATAAAAAGCAAGTTCATCTACATTATCTTTCTTAGGATGTGCCCTAAATCTGGAAAGATCATTGATTTTTCTGAAACTTATTCACCAATAATGATAGGTAGTCACTTGTTGTGACTTTCCAATGTGTCATGCTTCTATTTTGATGCATGGTCTACAACTCCTTTTTTTAGAGAACATGTTATTTCCCAAAATAATTTATTTTGATAGTATGAAGGATATGAATATCACTGATAGTTTGAAAGCCTTTTTTTTTATTTGGGTAAAAATTTCACAAGTTGTATCTTTCGGTGGCTTGGGCGAGGCTCAGAACATCTCATTAGCCACCGAAAAGGGGTTTTCTTTTGTACATTAAGAAGGAGTGCAACATATACACTGACCACCGAAAGAACAGCAAAATTCCCCCCCTTGTGTTTTTACACTATAGTGACAAGCTTGGGAAATTACGCAGGTGCAATAAGAGCTCCAAAAACTAAAATTATATATGAAACGAGTCATTCAAAGACTTCTATTAATCAGTTCTAGACACTTCTACGGCAGCGTTCTGGTCTAAGGCGTCGATGGGATAATGGCTAGACCTTCCAATTTCTGATCACGAAGCTAGTGGTTTAAAGCTCCAACACTGCGGTAGCGTTCCAGTCTAAGGCGCCGATGGGATAGTGGCTAAAGATTCCAATTTTCGATCATGAAGCTAGTGGTTTAAGGCTCCAACACTATAGTAGCGTTTCGGTCTAAGGCGTCGATGGGATAGTGGCTAGAGCTTCCGGTTTTCGATCGCGAAGCTAGTGGTTTAGAGCTCCGACAATGCGGCAGCGTTCCAGTCTAAGGCGTCGATGGTCTAGAGAACAGAGCTTTCGATCGTCGATGTAGAAACTGTCATGACGCTAGTAATTTGAGATGCCAACACTACGGCAACATTCAGGCTTGGAGTGCTGATGGGATAGAGGACAGAGCTTACGATCGCGGATGTAGAAACCGTCACGATGCTAGTAATTTGAGACGCTGACACTACGGCAGCATTTAGGCCTAGGGTGCCGATGGGTTAGAGGTTATAACTTTTGATCACCGACCGTGGCAGCAGGGTAGAAAATTCTGGTGGATTAAGCAAGAAAATTCACGTCAGTTAACCGCCGAAACACTAGCTTTTGGAGGCAAATTTACACTAGACCAACAGCAACCACTTCAGTTATTAAATGTTCGCTTAGTGAACTAGAGCTATATCATAGTTAGACAAATAGTTAGCTAGGGTTTGAAACCCTAATCTGAAAAAACTATCACTTCTGAGTATTTTTGTGAAAACAGGACGAGGTTTTCAGGATTTGTCATTTTTGTAGAAGGATATAATGCCCAAGATCAATTTTATAATAAAGGTTCAACTTCGGGGATTTATAAGCCTATTATGCTTTCAACTTCTCATTTTACTTGTTCATGATATAAGCTCTTTTGTTGTGATCTGTTCAGCCATCATCTCTTTCTATACTGTATTTATGGCTAAGTGTGTATTTAGGTCATTTTCAGATTGATTAAAAAGATGGTAGCTATCATCCTATTGGTTTATTAGTGTGATTTGATTTATAAATACCATCCTCATCAGGATTTAGCCATTTATATGCATGTGTTTTGTATGTAAGTCTGCCAACCTGGTGATTTCTCCATCCCTACACCTTATTGTCGAATTTCTGAGCAATTGCAACTAAAATCCTTGTAAACGAGTGAGTTTTATGCATGCCTTGAGAGTGGAAAGGTTATATAAGTCAACTAACTTGATCCATATCAGAAAACCTTAAAAAATTTGTAAGTTACTAGGCATCCTTGAGCTACAACCTAGAGGATTTTCCTGGAGTGATAACAAATTGGCGCCGTTGCCGGGGAGAGGAGATTGAAGCTCAGCTTCCCTGGGAGACGACATAGATCCATGCTTTGATGATAGACAAAGCTTGGACACTATTATGGTTATCTGGTGACTCCATTGATATAAGGTGGCTTCAATAATACCTAGTACCATAGCAAACCCTAAGGGGCCACCAGCAACACCAGTTTCAGATCCAGAAGAAATTTTGAGGAAAGCTAGGGCTTTACTAAGACAGACCAGCAATGCTGCACAAAAAGCTACATTAGATATTTCAAGAAATATTTCTACTATTATTTCATCTACTGAAATTCTTAATTCTTGAGAATTTTTAGATACATTAGAAAAATCTAGGGGTTGGGCATCTTCAAGCACTGCTACTTGTGAAGATTAAATCCCTGGTGACTCCACTGGGATAAGTATACCACCGCCTTCTCAGCAAGTATCCTCATCAGTGCTGCCTTCCACAACCCTATCCATACCTATTTCCAATATGTCTACCCCTCAATTGACCAAGATGGAAAGGATCCTGGTAGCTAGGTATGCACCCCTGATTTTGCCAAATCCTCTCGCATCCATGCCTACTGGGGATTATCTCAAGTATATGCCTAAGTTTACAGGGGAAGGGCATTTCATTGCTGAAGAACATCTAGAGGTTTTTTATAGCTATCCTAAAAAAATTAACATAGAACAAGAAGATGTATGGACCAGGGTTTTTGTGCAAATCCTAGATGGCCAGGCTAGAAAGTGGTTTAAGGAACTGCCTGTTGGTTTAGTGGCAGGCATAGAGGCCCTAGATGACATTTTCCTAAAGCATTGGGGAGAGAGGAGAGACCACCTCTACTATATCACAGAATTCAGCAACCTGAAAAGAGAAAATGGGGAGTCTGTATCCAACTTTACCAAGAGATTCAACAACATGTACAGCAAGATCCCCATTGAGATTAAGCCCACCGATACCTCAGCTAGGATTACTTATGCAAATGCCTTTGACTCTAACTTTTTCCTACTTCTTAGAGAAAGGAGGTCTGCCTCCATATCACTCATGCAGGACGTTTCCCTAGAGGTAGAGTCAAACATTTTGGCATCTCAGAAGGTCAAAGGGAGGATAGACAGGAAAAAGCAGCCAGCAGACTATAGTGGGGCTTCAGCATCAAAGAACAAGATTGACAAAATGACCAAACTATTAGGTAACCTGACTGCTGAAATGTCTAAATTGAAGGACCAGGGACATCCACCTATGAGGGGTAAAGGGCCAAATGACTTTGCTCCTCGAAACCCAAATTTTGTCCCTTATAGAAGAGGAAACCCCCTAGTTCAAATTCTCAGAAGGGAGAGAAATCAAGGGGAATATCAGAGGATAAGAGCTCCATTTCAAAATGTTGTATTAGAAGAAGAAGGAGAAGCTGAAGACAATATCCACTGCATGGAGGATGAGGTGAACTATTCTTTTATGACACGGGAAGAATATGAGGAAGCCCTGATTGATGAGCAGATCACTGAAGAGGCTGTCTATCAGGCTGATGGTCAGGGAGGTTAGAAAATGAGGTCTAGGCTGGTTGATTCCCTCAAGAAGAGTGATGTACCTGTCAATCAGCCTGCTGCACCAGCTAGAAAGGTTGTTGTTTTACCAAAGAAGGTGGTTGTCCCATCCAAAGCATTGCAGAAACCAGCACCTTCAGTCACACCTGATCAAGTCCAACTCAAACCTATAGCTCAAGAGGTAAGGTTTCCAGATAGGCTGCATTATTCTTTCAACCTTGAGTCTGAAATTCAAAAATTGAAAATCCCTTTCCCTTTAATTGAGCTAATGAAAAATGATGCATTCAAGTCCTCCATTCTGAATTCCCTTCAGCCCAAGGTGCACATTGACACTGACTATGTGAACTTGCAAGATTACAAGCCTATTGTAACCCTGGGTCCCATGATCGAAGACCTAAAGGTCTCATGCCCACCATTCTACATATCCTTGAATATACATGATAAAATCCTCCATAACTTCCCGTTGGATTCAGGAGCCTCTCATAACCTAATGCCAAAAGTTGTGATGGATGAGCTTGACCTCAGCATCACCAAGCCCTACCATGATTTATTCTCCTTTGACTACAGGAAGGTCAAGTGCTTGGGCCTCATCAAATACCTTGATGTGAACCTAACTCAGCTACCTTCAAAAAGCATCATGATGGACATTGTAGTGGCTGGTATCTCTCAAAAATTTGGCCTCTTGTTGTCTCGGTCATGGAGCAAAAGACTAGGTGGCACCCTTCAGATGGATCTCACATATGCCACCATTCCCATGTTTGGAGGGGAGACTAAGAGGATGTAAAGGGAAAATCAGCTAGCATACATTATAATTAAGGAGAGCCACTCAGTGAATCACCCCATCTATGCAGTGGACACTGATTTTGGGTCTTGCATTTTGCAAATAGATGATACTCAGCAGACATCAGTTCAGCTCACTAAGCCCACCTGTCAGCAACCCGAAGAAGTAACAACAATAATCTAGACCATGTATTTTGATGGGGCTAACACTCAAAACTCAGCAGGTGCAGGTGTAGTATTG
This sequence comes from Pseudotsuga menziesii, assembly GCA_001517045.1. NCBI lineage: Eukaryota > Viridiplantae > Streptophyta > Pinopsida > Pinales > Pinaceae > Pseudotsuga > Pseudotsuga menziesii. The sequence goes on from LPNX010190577.1 coordinate 41,540, forward strand.
ATCTCCCCATCTAAGGAGAACATTCACCTATCTTATAAGCTTGATTTTAAAGCCACTAACAACATAGCAGAATATGAAGCCTTGCTTCTAGGAGTTAAAGCTGCCAAGGAGATGGGGATCATGTGCATGAATATTTTTGGAGATGCGGATCTCATCATACAGTAGCTCAACAACACTTTTCAGACAAAAAAATATCAGACTAAAGGCCTACAGAGATGAGGTATGGAAACTCGGAGACTCATTTATGTTTTTTGAATTGTCATACATTCCTAGGGCTTTGAATCACCTGGCTGATTCCCTAGCTATCTCTGCAAGTATGTTTATTCCTCCTATACCCCCTAAGCTCAGCTATGATGTTCATGTCAAGTACAGTTCCTCTCTTCCAAATAATGTAAAATTCTAGAGGGTGTTTGAGAATGATGATGAGCTTAGTAAATTCCTTCAGTTAGTAGATAAATTCTATGACATACACATAGACCAGGAAAACCCAAACATGGAGGAATCCAAACAACCCAAGTTAAAAGATAAAGTGGTTGATCAGAACATTGTCCAAATACCCAGCAATTACATACCCCAAGGTCTAGTACCATTGGAAGAAATTTTTGGTCACAATGACATCCCTTTCAAGCCTGCCAAAAAGGAGCTAGATCCTGATATCCAAGAGCAAAATATAGGCATCCAAAACTGATAAGTCTATCCACTAGGCTGACTGCTGGTCAGAAGTCTAAATTTTGCAGCCTGATAAAAGAGTTTGTTGATGTCTTTGCATGGGAGTATAGTGACCTAAAAACTTATGACACCAATATCATCCAGCATAGGATTCGTTTGGAGAAGGACACCATTCCTTTCAAATAGAAGTTGAGACTCATCAGCCCTCTCCTATTACCAGTAATTGAAAAAGAGATTCATAAGATCCTCAAAGCCAATATCATAATGCCCCTCAGGTATTCCAAGTGTATTGCAAACCTAGTAGTGGTAAGAAAGAAAAATGGAGAAATCAGGTTGTGTGTGGATTTTAGAAACCTGAACAAGTGTTCCAAGAAAGACAACTATCCACTGCCCAAGATGGAACACCTGCTGCAGAAATTCTCAGGAGCTAGGGTTATGTCCTTCATTGATGGCTTCTATGGATACAGCCAAGTTGTTGTACACCCAGATGACCAAGAGAAGACTACTTTTCCCACCCCCTGGGGCACCTTCATTTATGCTAAAATGCCATTTGGGCTAATGAATGTTGGGGCTACTTTTCAGAGAGCCATGGACCTAGCTTTTGCAGGGATAAAAGATAAGTTTGTGCTGATATATGTGGATGACCTAATAGTTTACTCTCACATCCATCATGACCATTTGCAGCATTTAAGGAAGGTATTTCTGAAGTGCAGAAGGTATGGAATATCACTGAACCCCAATAAGTCCCAGTTTGCACTCAATGAAGGAAAGCTCCTAGGCCACATAGTCTCAACTGAAGGTGTAAATATCAATATAGTAAGGGTGGAAGCAATCCAAAAGTTGTCAATACCAAGGTCAAAAAGAGACATTCAGTCCTTTTTAGGCAAGATAAACTTTGTCAGGAGGTTCATTCCTAATTTCTCTGAGCTGGTAAAGCACATAATAGTCATGCTAAAAAGGGATGCAGAAATAAAGTGGACTGGCCATGCAAGAAACTCTTTTGAAGACATTAAGAAATCCATCATGGAGGCTCCAACCCTGATTAGTCTCGACTACACCAAGGTTTTTTACATTTTCTCTTTTGCATCCTATGACACAGTGGTAGTTGTACTATTACAAAAGAATGATGAAGGTCTTGATCATCCAATTGCATTCTTCAGCATAACCCTGAGAGATGTTGAGTTGAAGTATGACCCAATTGAGAAGTAGGCTTATGCTCTCATAAAATCTTTGAAGACTTTCAGGATCTACATTCTCCATGCAAAGGTCATTGCATATGTCCCTTCAGCTGCTATGAAGGATGTTTTGACTCAGCCTGACATTGATGGGAAGAGAGCTAAGTGGATTTCCAAACTCGTTGAGTTTGATGTAGAGGTGAAACCCACCAAGCTAGTAAAGGGATTAGGTCTAGCCAAACTCATGGCCAAAGAAAACTATGAACTGATGGGAATAAATTTCACATGTGTCAAATCAGCAAAGGTGCAGACTGTGGTAGCAGCAGAAACAGAGGTAAATCAAGATCAGAATGGCGTTCCATCAGTAGCCGAGAACATATCTTCATGTGAGTGGTACTCAAGTATCATTCAATTTTTGAAAAAATTAGAGGTTTCTCCTAATCTCACTCCTAACCAAGCACAAGCTCTGTCACATCCCCGTGCCTCCGACCGACGAAGAGGACGCGACCCGTGGCTTAAACCACCCGGGCTGAGAGCCCCATGAACATGTACATGAATAAAATTGCTAAAATAGAATGCTTAAACATACACACATGAACATTTATCATGCACGGATGCAATCATCTATCAGACACAGCGGAAACATCATACATTTAAGAAAGCATTCATTTAACATGTTCATCATTTTCATTAACAGAATTTATAGTTTACAGTTGCAGAAGTGAAATGGATAGATCACTTATCTTATGGAAACTTTGCTCCACAACCAGCTACATCGCTGCAACGTTCCACCCAACCATAGGCCAGCGTGATCCTTAATCTCTCGGCAGCGCTGCCACCCCCAAGATGGGCATGATTCTCCAAGTAATAAGGGAACTAGCAAGCTTACACATATCCAAGGATATACAAAACACACAGCCAAGCCAACAAATTTGGGTTTATCAGGCCATCAAGGAGTTGGGAAAGGCTAAATGCTAAGCTGGTGAGCTCATTGCAGATCCAAGAACACCTACACCAGAACTAGCCTGACCTCTAAGCCACCCAAACACACCCAACACAAGGAATCAGTCCCTTCTCTGCTACACAGTCCCTCAGGCCCTGCCTTCCCTTCCAGTGCTATTCAGGGGTGATGGAGAAGAAGGCCAACCCTCTAGCTCTGTCTATGTGGTTTCCAGCACCAGGTTTATCAAGCAAACCAAGCCAACATCCCTGCTCCTTACACAGTTCGAAGACCAACCATTGCACGTATGCAATCAATTAGCTATCACAGCTTAAACAGGGAAAAGACTCCCCAGCGAATTACACAGTCCCAAACACAACAGCAAACACAATTCCAACAGGGGGAAACACCACAGCTCCAAAACGCATCAGCATACATATTACCAATAACGTGGGGAACAACGACCCATTTTGCACAACCAATGCTGCTGGGAAAAACGTACGCAGACCAAAATGGGGATGAATTTACAATCTCACGACCGATGCGTGAATCAACCACAATGCAGAACCCACGAATCAGCCCGTGAGTAAATGATACGGCCACACTATTCACAAATCCGCAGAAGAAAACTACTGCGTGGGTAAATCCAGCAAAATCCTGTGCGTGAAGACGAAAAACGGGAAGGAATCCCTCTGCGTGAGAATGAACAACAATGGAGAGGATGCGAAATTGTAGTGCGTGGGTGTTTTGCAACTCGTGGAACCAAGAAAAATGTATGCGTGAGGGATGAATAGCAAAATTGTGGGTAGAGTGTGCATGTGGGTGAGGAATGACAATCCTGCCACCCCACTTCCAAGACCATAACTGCCTCAACCACCAGCAGCCATTCTTATTGAAATTGGTTGGGATAAAACAAAGAGAGGTGACACATGGATTTTTACCCCATTGGCCAAGGTTTGACAAATTCCCCCACATCCTTATCCTTGTGAAAATCATGCCCCTTTCAATTTAGTTGCCGTGATCGTAGCTGGTCGGGTTCATTTAATTAATTATAGATGCATATTTACATGATGACCAACATAATATATGCTGCATGCCCCGATGTACCATCGGTGACAAATTTAAATCCAAAACATAGCATAACCAGCCAATGGTGGGGCCTTGGCCTTTAGCTCCGTACCATGATTATTACAATATATACATCTAATGTAACGGGGTCAAAACTGGGACATTACAAGCTCTTAAGTTGAAATCTATTAAGTTTTGCATAATTGACAAACTGTTGTATTGGAGGGATCAATCTCAAATTTTGCTAAGGTGTCTAGATAAAGAGGAAGCAGAGCAGGTCATGCATCACTTTCATGCCAGCATATGTGGAGGCCACCACTATTGGAAAACCACAGCCCACAAGATCTTAATAGCAGGATACTATTGGACAGTCCTCTTTGCTGATGTATGCACTTTCGTAAGGGCCTGTGACCAATGCCAAAGATTTGTGGGGAAGCAGTAGCTCAAGTCCTTGCCCCTTAGGGATATTGTGGTGAATGGGCCTTTCCAGCAATGGGGTCTATATTTCATAGGTGAAATAAATCCATCTTCCATTGGACAACATAAATGGATCTTAGTAGCCACTAACTACTTTACCAAATGGATAGAAGCAGTACCCACCAGGAATTCCACTCATCAAGTCATCATGAGATTTTTATATGAGAATATTCTCAGCAGGTTTGGTTTCCCAGTAAGGTTAGTAACTGATAATGCACCAGCTTTCAAAGCTGGGGAATTGATTAAAATGTGTGAATCAATGGGTATTTAGCTGGTGCACTCCACATCCTATTTCCCACAGGGCAATGGCCTGGCTGAGTCATCCAACAAAAGCTTAGTCAGAATCATCAAGAAACTGCTAGAGACAAATCAGAAAAGATGGGATTCAAAGCTTAAGTTTGCGTTATGGGCTGATAGGGTAACAGACAATAGATCCATAGGGACTTCTCCATTCAAGCTAGTTTATTGAACTAAGGCCATTTTTCCTGTCCAGCTCATCCTTCCAGTGGTAAATTTCTTTCAGGAAGAGGAAGATGAGCCAAATGATATGGTGAGAAGGATGCTAGTTTTGGTGGAGTTACAGCAGATCAAGGAGCAAGTTGCAGGAAAATCAGAGGCTCATTAACAAAGGATAAAGGGCATGTTTGACAAAAGAGCAAAGGCAAACAACTTTCAGGTTGGAGATTGGGTCCTCAAGTGGGATGCTATCAGACAAGAGAAGGCGAAACATGGAAAATTCGACTCTTTGTGGATTGGCCCTTTTGTGATAGCCCAGGTACATAAGAATAACACCTTCAAATTGTAGAATCTGGAAGGTGAAGAGGTATCTAATGGCCTAGTAAATGGGCGGTTCTTGAAACTCTATTTTGTTTGAGGCTCTGAGGCCTTGTTATTGTAAATTAGTAGATAGTAGGTTGTGTTGCTTTCAAAATAAAACTCTGTGCCCAATGGAACACTAGAAGTTATCTTCAATTATTCTTTCAGGAAAGGCATTTTGGTCTGGGGGTTCTTGGGACCTCACTGGGAGGTTCCCATCCCCAAGTATGAGCCATATGTTATCCCCCAAAATAATTTATTTTGATAATATGAAGGATATGATTATCACTGACAGTTTGAAAGCCTTTGTTTTTTATTTGGGTAAAAATTTCACAAGTTGTATCTTTTGGTGGCTTAGGTGAGGCTCAGAACATCTCATTAGCCACCGAAAAGGGGTTTTCTTCGGCAAATTAAGAAGGAGTGCAACATATACACTGACCACCGAAAGAACAGTAAAATTCTCCCCCTCGTGTTTTTACACTACAGTGACAAGCATGGGAAATTACGCAGGTGCAATAAGAGCTCCAAAAACTAAAATTATATATGAAACGAGTCATTCAAATACTTCTATTAATCAGTTCCAAACACTTCTGTGGCAATGTTCTGGTCTAAGGCATCGATGGGATAATGGCTAGAGCTTTAAATTTCCGATCGCGAAGCTAGTGGTTTAAAGCTCTAACACTACGGCAGCATTCCGGTTTAAGGCGTCGATGGGATAGTGGCTAGAGCTTTCGATTTCTTATCGCGAAGCTAGTGGTTTAAGGCTCCAACACTACGGTAGTGTTCTAGTCTAAGGTGCCGATGGGATAGTGGCTAGAGCTTCCAGTTTTCAATCATGAAGCTAGTGGTTTAGAGATCCGACACTGTGGCAGCGTTCCAGTCTAAGGCACCGATGGGATAAAGGACAGAGCTTCCGATCACCGATGTATAAACCATCGTGACGCTAGTAATTTGAGACACCGACATTGTGGTAGCATTCAGGCTTGGAGTGTCGATGGGCTAGAGGAAAAAGCTTCCGATCGTCGATGTAGAAACCGTCGCGACACTAGTAATTTGAGATGCCGACACTGTGGTAGCATTTAGGCCTGGGGAACCGATGGGTTAGAGGTTATAACTTCCAATCACTGACCGCGGCAGCAAGGTAGAAAATTCTGGCAGATTAAGCAAGAAAAGTCACGTCAGTTAACCGTCGAAACACTAGCTTTTGGCGGCAAATTTACACTGGACCAAAAGCAGTGATCACTAGCAACCACTTCAGTTATTAAATGTTCGCTCAGTGAACTAGAGCTTCATCATAGTTAGACAAATAGTTAGCTAGGGTTTGAAACCCTGATCTGAAAAAACTATCACTTCTGAGTATTTTTGTGAAAACGGGACGAGGTTTTTAGGATCTGTCATTTTTGTAGAAGGCTATAAAGCCCAAGATCGATTTTATAATAAAGGTTCAACTTCAAGGATTTATAAGCCTATTATGCTTTCAACTTCTCATTTTACTTGTTCATGATATAAGCTCTTGTGTTGTGATTTGTTCATCCATCATCTCTTTTTATACTGTATTTATGCCTAAGTGTGTGTTTAGGTCATTTTCAGATTGATTAAAAAGCTGGTAGTTGTCATCCTATTGGTTTATTAGTGCGATTTGATTTATAAATACCATCCTCATCAAGATTTAGCCATTTATATGCATGTGTTTTGTATGTAAGTCTGCTAACCTGGTGAGTTCTCCATCCCTACACCTTATTGTCGAATTTCTGAGTAATTGCAACTAAAAGCCTTGTAAATGAGTGAGTTTTATGCATGCCTTGAGAGTGAAAAGGTTATATAAGTCAACTGACTTGATCCATATCAGAAAACCTTAAAAACATTGTAAGTTACCAGGCATCCTCGAGCTACAACCTAGAGGAGTTTCCTGGAGTGATAACAGAACATATATTCCAGTTTCACATAGCATATCCCAACTTTAATATCATAGCCACAAACCATATCTTTGGTTTGGTTCAAGAATCTATACTAATTAGGATGGTATTTATAGTGAAAATTTTATCCCAACAAACTAGTTAGTGTGCATTTGGCCTAATGCTAGCTTGTTAAAGTTAATAATTATAGCCTCAGTAAACTTAACTTTTCTAAAGGAAAGTAGGGATATCCATATTGAAGCAAATAGTTCAAGTGTAACTTTCAATAAAGGGAGTCATGTATAACTACACAAACTAAATAGTCTTTTGAGTAAAGTGCATGGTGTTATATATATCATTTGTATGCCCTTTTTTAATGACTTGCCATATGTAGCTCTCTTTTCAATGGGACTAACTAGTGAGTAGACACTCTATCTATGTGTGTCATCTTCTTGCTCATTACCATCCAATAAACAATAACCAACCCTTACATAAATGTTTATAAAATCTATGGAATATTACCATTCAGTTTATATTTTTCTCTTTTCTTTTGTAGAAATATCCCCTACTTTTATATGGGCTTATCATATTTCTTCTAATGTCTAGTCCTTTTGACCTAGTTTGGAAACTTTATCTAGAAACTTTAATTTTTATTTATTTATAGTCCTTCATTTAAATCAATCGCATTTTGATATGATTACTATGACAATCTAATTTATTGTCAATAGATGTCTATCCACTTGGATATATTTCCATTTACAATCTATCCCAAGGTGTGGTGGCTCAAGGTATTGATTAATCATCATAATAGTCTTTGAATTAAATGGCACCTTCTGTTCTCCATGCCCATGAAACTAAATGATAGAATATAATTTTCTGAAAGGTAATCCTACAATTCAACTTTGTCACTCGTTTCTACCACTCAATATGTTATTTCTCTAATCAATGTTAGGCCTAAACAAATCAACTTCCAAATTAGTGTACCTTTGGATTGTGAACTTATAACCCTAATACTATATTGGATTAGTCCATTTGACATAGATTAAGTTGGATGTCATTTCCTATGAAACCAAAAAAAAACATTGCTAAGAATAAATAAAGGTGATCAACAACTGCGTACGAGCTTTGCTATGGTATGCGCTAAAGCTTGAGGTGCATGCACTTCTTGACTTGCATTGTCCCTTATACATTTACTTCCCATATTATTGGTTATATTGTCTATGATGACCCTTACTAGTGCCCTGCCTAAAGGTTGTTATAGGCCCTTTATTGCTCACTCTCAACTCTAGTTATTCTTGGAACTCTTATCATTTGACTTAATCTTAGCTCTAGTTATAGATCACAGTATATCATTGGAAAAAGGGCAGTGAATGGTGTGGTGGTTGGTCTTAATTGAAGGCTACAATTTTCACCCTAGGGTGAGGAGCTACATGTTTGATTTCCAATTTTTTTCTTAATATGGATGAAATTAGGCATGCTAGTGGAACACAACTACGTGCCCATTTTCATTTGATAAACTCTAAGGATAGGATAAATGATGCATTTTCAAAATTTCTAGCTACTAAGCAGACCCCTAAAAATATAGTGACCGTCCAATTTATAGGAAGGTTGCATCCCAAAGAGATAAGAGATGGAAAAAATCATGTAGCTCGTCATAGGGATGTCCTTTAATTCTAGGGCCTCAATAATAAGAGTAAGGAATCCATGAAAACTTCTTATTTGCTGATTATTTCCTCTAAAAGGAAAGGTTATGTGATTAAGAGTTGACTCTTGATGAAATGACCATTTCCTTGATGGGTATAAATGACAGCAGATCTGTTGGCCTTAGTGGGTTCCCTGTTATTTTTACGAATCTACATGGGATTTTACTGGTCATGTTAATGCTCAAATATCACACACATGTGGTATTTTTGCAATTCTCATATCGTAAATGTTGTCGACAGACTTGTATTCCTGACCCCAAGGGTCTCATGGATTCGATCTTATGAACTCCTTCTGACTTTGGCATGGAAATTCAAACCACTAGAATTATCCCTAGGGTTTCTGGCAGGTGCATTGGCTGGAATGTTCATAAGACATTGGTTTCACTTGCATCCAATAGATATTGTGAAGATAATAATTTGATCTCTTACTATTGGTCATAGGTTTCTCTTTCATAATTTGGGGTCCATTATGTCAGAGAGAGGTATGCTTCTTTTAAAGTCAAAACAACTCCCTGTAAACTTTTCATTTGACTGATTACAAGGACTAATGTGTTGTCTAGTGTTTTTTTTAATTTCAACTGTGATTTCTTGGATTCTATGTATAAGAGTCTTGTAGAGAGGTACATGAAGTAACCTTGCATCATCTGCATCATCTGTACCTTGACGAAGTATTGCCTATGTAATGTTTGACAGTATGGTTATTGATGTGGTTATGTGAGTTTGATGCCTCCTAGCTAGAACACTAGGAGATGATGGTGAACTTCACTCATATGTCATTTTCTCATGACACATTGATCATCTTCTCATGGAGTGCCCTAGCATTTTTTGTTTGATTTGGCATCTTGATGACATGGATTATCATTTGTTATGAAGCACTAGGCTTATTTCATGTTAATGATGGTGTTTGGAATTTGGAGACTTCTCTATTGGGGTGCCCTAACTCATTGAATGTGGTTCATACTTATGGATGACTTTTGTACTACATGATAGTTAGGTGGGGTATACCTTAACAAGAATGGAATCTTGGTACACAAGTTATTGCTTGGTTGATCTTTGCAACTTAGGCTCCATTGACTTTTCTCAATGTCTCCAACAAAATCCTAGCAAATTGGGAAAGAGGATTAAGTGGTTAGTTTCCTTTATTATAAATACTTTTTTTGTTTGTCTTAGTGCTTTTTTTTTCATTCTTCTGACTAGAATCAATATAGAACACATTAATAATTTGTTGTAGATTGAAAAAACTCTAATGGACAATTTGAATGGGATAATTATCAAACACTATGGATGGGAGAAGTGGACTAAAAATACAATTCTCCTATGGTCTTTTTTGTTTTATCATTTGAGCATTTTCGTCGTGTTTTAATGGGTTTTGCCAATTATTTGAGAGGTAGAAAAATAAAAAATGACTCTCTTCCCCAACCTCGTCTGTGTTCCTAAACAGATAAATGACTATGTTGATAAATAGATAAATAAGTGTTTGGTGTTGTGTTTGGATATATGATAGACATACATGATTTATCTATGTGCTAATTATAAGTATCTCAAGGTTAATTGCAACTACCTAGATCCAAGAGCTACCAAATCAACCCTATCCAATCACTTGCACACTCACCAAGGATGCTCCCCTCTCTTATGGAATTTATTATTATTTTGGAGGAGTTGGTCCATCGATTCAAACATGGCAGAGTTGATCCTTGATACTTATTTATTATCCCAAGAACATGGTTGTGTGGGGGCTACTTTACGATGGAGTTCTATATCAAGCCCACTATTTTCACCCTTCTCTAGGGCACACCTTCTTTGGAGTTGTTTCTAGTAAGAGTTCGATTTGGTTTAAGAATGAAATGGCCCTTTGATCACATGTGGCATCATTTAAGAAGTGGAGCCTTACGCATTTGAGGCTCTTTGTGCACACATCTCTAGGTCACACCACTCCAAGAAGCCTTATAAGACTATGAATGAGGAGTTCAACAATCAACATCATTGACATCGGGTTACACGAAAGGCTTGGTGCTTTTTATTCAATGCCATTCCCATATTCTCATACATGATAGAATTTTTGGAAAAAGCTACAATCCTTCCAATCCTGCATTCATAAAAAGTGTTGTCTACTGAATTCCTACTTTCCATGTGATGTTTGATGAGTTTGGAACCACTAACAAAACCCTAGTTCCTTATTATATGGACTCAAACCCTAGCAATTCAATTATCCTCTAGGTTTTGTCTTTCAAAAACCCCAACCCTTCAAATATCTTCTAGGTTTTGTCTTTCACAAACCCTATCACCTTCCTTCCTTACAAAAATACAAGTATAAAATGGGTGAAGTATTTTCCATGGAACGACTTGTTATATATATCATGTTAAAGTACTATGTGATGAACTATTATACAAGGGAATTATTGATATTATTTAGGATAATGATATCACCATTATTTCATGCTTATAAGTCTTTCCAAGTTTTTTGCCGGTATTTTTCTATTATTTGTCAAATTATTTTTCGGCCATGGTGTAGATAGAACCAAACATGCATTTCTCAAGCCTGTCTTTTTCCAGCAAGGAGAGCTTGGGAAGGCTAGAGGAAAGTTAGACATCCAGTAGGTCTACAAGGGCTAGATCAACTAGATGTCATAAGATCAGTATAAAATTCAATAAACGCATGGAATTTTTTCTCAGAGGAGGGGGGTCACGTTCCTATGATGATGAGATAGTAGGAAACATTGAGGTGCCCTTAAGGTACAAACACCTAGTGAAACAATGGATAACTAGGGATTTTCCTCAAGTAAACATTGATTTTTGTGTGAATGAGATGATATATAGAATTGCAGCGTCATCATTACATGGATTGGGGTTGTTTTGCATGGATGGCATAAAGTTTGGATATGGAAGATCTACATAATTGATTGAGTATGTTGGACCCTCTTACAACTGCAGTGATTGGATACACCTTGTACAATATACATGAAGTATGCATAGATATGGGTTATTCACAAATTATTTACAACTGAAAGACAAAGATCACAATAAAGGAGCAACGTTGTACATTGACAGAAGGCCAAAAATAACTGGGAATATTGCGGGGTTTATAAACAGTAAACGACCAGGTTCTACACTTAAGTAACCCAACTGCATATTTGGGGCATGTGAAGGAAACCATGTATTTGTATGTGCCATTAAATCAATAGCTGCTGGGGAAGAACTGCTTATTAATTACAATTTGAATCGTGTAGATACAAACACAGTTAGTATTGTTGTGGTACATCCAACAATTTACCCAACCTTTTATTAATTATTTTAACGTCTTTATTATTTTTCGTTAACATATAATTATAATTTTCTACTAAATTTCCTATGTTGACTTTACAGGAAGGTGATGGGGGGCTCATCACCCCAGTAGAAGGTGAGAGGAGTACACGATCCGTGAGGCAACAGGTATACATCAAAATGTTATGTTTTAAAATTGTTTTAGTGAGTATTTTGGTTTCATTAGGTAATTTTTAGTATGTTTTTGATGCAGGGTTCTGTTAGGGGCACCTCCCTCACAATAGATGTTAGTAGACCTACCTCAAGGTGACACGTATACATCAATATTGCCATTGTAAAAATTTTGGATGGACAAACAGATCTATCGTTATGTATTTTCAATAGTATATTCAGTTCGCTTATATAATCTTATCTATTTTCCATGCAGAGTGTTGATCAGGGAAGCCAATCGACAATTGATCAAATGACTACAACATCAGGGCAACAAGTAAACATGAATGTGATTCTACATTTTAAATACTTTAAAATTGTGCACATGTATAACGTGTAGCATAATGTTTATTTTGTTATGTTTTTTTTTTGTTTTTATGTCTGCACTCATTATGATAATGTTGTCTACTTTTTTTGCAGGTTGATGATCGGGTAAAGTCCCAGCTGTTGATCAAACGAGTGGAGCCTCGAGGCAATAGGTAAACCTAAATGTAATTCTACATTCTAAATACTTCAAAATTGTACACATGTAAAACATGTAGCATAATTTTTATTTTGTTATGTATTTTGGATTTTTTACATATTGCATTCGTTATGATAATGTTCTATACTTTATTTGTAAGTGGATGATTAGGGAAAGTCCCCAACTGTTGATCAGACCACACCCTCGTCTAGGCATATGGTAAACCTAGATGTAATTCTAGGAATCTATCATGATAGACAATTTTTGTTAATACAAATTTTTGCGTAGACTATTGCTTCAAAGACTAAGCAATGTTTTATATATTTCTGTTACAGACGGGGGATTCGGTTTATGAAACGCCGACTTAGCAATATTTACAGTTTGATGTCTACCATTTGATGAAAGATAAGGAAAGTAGTACATTTGTAGACCCGTTGAAGGTACTACAGAAGACCATGGAAAAAAAAAAATGAGGAACTGGTTGAATTTTCATTGACAGTTCCACAAACAAAACAGATCAAATCAAAGATTCAATTGTTGATCCAAAGATGTCGACAAGTGAGAGTAAGTTCCGGAATAATAATGTAAATTCATTTAGAACTTTGTAATTTTTAATTTTATATGATATTGAACTTATAATACAATGGTTTGTATTTACAGCAAATTATTCATTTTAACACTGGTGGTGAAGGCGTTGTTGGTCCCATTGACCAAACCACTCCACATACACCACATACTGCTCCCTTTTTTTCCATTGAATAGTCAGAAACACGCTCTGCGACACCCCCAAGGCCAGTAGAGGGTACAGCTGATACTGACCGACCCACAACAGATGCTGCAGAAGAAGGGGTGGACAAAGGGTTAGATACTAATGCTGATGTTGAAGCAGCATTTCCTGGATCTTCTCGTGTCACTAGCACTGGTTCAATAGTAACAATATTTTTTGTGAACGATGAACTCGTTCCAATAAAGATAAAGAATATTCTAGGTGATTATAGATTGTTCAATTTAGTTTTTATAATTTGTTTCTAATATACCCATGATATTTGTTAATGTTGACTAATGATGACATTATTGTTTTGAAGGAAATGATGTATTTAATCAAAGTCTAAATGATTTGTCCTTTGAGATATTTGGGCCCACCATCTACATAAGGTGGGACAAACAAGAAAAATCTTTAAAGGATGAGGTGACTAATCACTTGGTTGGTCTGTTCAAAAAAGATACCTTCGATACATCGAAGCTTTTACATAACACTGAACAACATCTAAAGATTGTCCGAGACCAGTATGGGGTTCACCTAGAAAAGAACCCTAGGTATGAACGCCCTCCGATGATTCCATCAAGGGAGTGGAAATCCCTGGTGGAAGATGGAAAAGAGAAGGGTATGAGAAAAGTAGGAAAGATATCACCAAGAACAAGGAGGTATGCAATACATTCCAACGTGTAATGGTAAGCCTTATTATTATTAGTTTTTATATTGAATTTGGAACATCGACTAACGTAATTCAACACTTGATTAGGTTGTCGGACACATCAAAGGCCACCAAGGAAAGAATAGAAAAATTTGGTCAACACAAGCTTGGGCCTGGTGGTTCTTCGAATTTGGAGGCCCGATATGTAAGTATCGAAAACCCGATACTGCATCCAAATAATATATAGAAAATTATTTTCGTTTTATTCTGGCAAAAAATGTAAAATTAATGACATCATGCAAATATGCAGGCCGACCGATTCAAAGTATTTCCCACTGAGGAATACATGAAGATTGGCATTGAACAAGGCTTTGACGTCATTGTTGAATGTTGAAGAAGCTTGTCTGGGCATACTGTACGATCTTCTGTTGATCCATCTGGTGCGCAGGTATATAAAAACTATATAGTTCAATGATAATTTATTAATTCTCATGCAATTTATTCGTTATAAAAAATGAACATAAATTATTTATTCCTTTTTTAGCAGGAAATTAATGATCCTATTGATGTCGAGGATGTACACCAACCAGACAAAGATCGTGATTCAATTCCTAGTAATAAATTTATTAATAGGCTACTGTTTTCATAGATAATTGCAGATGATGAACATTAATTCTGATTCTCCATAATTCAACTACGGAACATGTAGATGCAGATAACACTGAACAGGTTGAGCCTGTACAGGATAATGATGAACATGTTGATGTGCCCATGCCAGGTAAAAAAACACCTTTGTAATGTTTTTTTAAATCAATTACTTTTATTTATTAAAATAAAAATAAATTAATAAAACATTTTGACATTATTGCAGAAATTCATAGCCCCTCTCTGCAAGTTCAACCTTGCGAGCAGCCTAGTAGGGAGATCGATGAGCATATTCTGGAAGATGCACTTCTGGCTAAATATGTAAAGAGAAGAAAAGTAAAAGGGAAGTGACTAAAGAAATTTTGAGTAATTCTTGTTTATAATAAATAAATAAAATACATGGTTTTTTCCTCTATTTCAAGAATGAATGCTTTAATGAATGGTTTACTGAATTTTTTTTATCAATTATTGATTAAATGAATGGTTTAATGAATGTTTTTTTCAGCTATTGAATGATTGAATGGTTTATTGAATGATTTAATGAATGGCTTAATGAAAACTTCTTTCAGCTATTGAGTGAAATAATTTGCAGTAAATAGTTATTTGCAAGTAGATGCATTGGGTTTGGGGAATTGAGAGTGATGTGAGGGGGGGAGGGGCCATAAGAGCTTCCACCTTCACGTGGTTGGTCCTGTTTAGTAGAGAATATTAAATTATTCTCGAGACAAAGAGGAGCTCAATGAATGCTAAGGAAGAATACATTAAAAACAGTTATTTCTATAATTGTAGTGTTTAAATTTTACTATTGCTATTTGACTCCTCCATTGGAACTTGTTACAGATAGCATTGAGAAACTTTTCATAGTTAAGAGGCAAGAAATGGCGTTTTGATGTGATTGATTTCCTTATATACATAGTGTTTTTGGTTCTCCATGTTTTATCAGGTGATCTATTATTAACAATTAATTTACTTGAATAGTTGAATAGTATTGTAATTTACATTGTAATAGTATTGTATTGTATTTAGATTGGTTTTGTTATTTTCATAAACAAACAAATATTTATTTGATGGGTCCTAACATGAAATTATTGCAACAAGGAAAAATTTGAAGTATGTTGAATGATGTTTTGAAAGGTAAAGCAGAAGAAGACAGTGTGAAGCTCCACAAATCAAGGTATAATTATGTTTTCTTTTATTTGATTTAACTGTGTATTGGGTATTTATGCATGTGCACACACGCACATTTAGTTGATGATGGTGATTACCATACATCCATGCTAACTTTGTTCTATCTGATCTATAAACTTACCTTAATTAGTTTGATTTATCAAGTTGTTTCTATGATTGAATAACTTGGAAAAGAAACTTCTGATTTTTATGAGTTAGTAAGTTGTAGAATCCAGTCTTTTCACAAATATTTTTAAAAATAGATCTATTGTATTTGTAGGCCAAGCAGTCCAACATAGTACTTTTATAATGTATATATATAGAATTTCCTTTATATCATTCTAGTAGTAGCATTAGAGTATGGTACTGGTGAGCTATTAGCAAACCCTATTCTTTGCTTGAGTGTATGAGGGTGGGGCCAAGTTTCTTTTTGGGTTTACCATCCATAAAAGGATGAAAATATTCTTGCTAGGTCAGTGCCTTGCCAATTTCATGGAGCAATTATACTCCTAAAATTCTCTTAATATTAGGTGAGAAGGACTCGCTTCCACTCCCCTCCCCCCTTATTCATTAGCCATCCTAGCCAGCAATTCAGCCAGTGATCCCATCCATCCTATCCATCTAGCCATCGATCCCAACAAGACCAGCAACACCATCCATCCCAGTGACCCCATCCATCCTATATAGGAAGATCAAGAACCATTGAAGGGTTATCTTCCCAACTTACCTCATGATGTTATTTTGTTGGTTATCTTCTATCCAAGATAGGATTGTTGATGATGGGATTACTCACCTACAAGGTGTCCTCCATCATCGTATTTCCCATTTAAAAAAATGTATATACTATATATACATTATATTCCCCAGCTTCATATACAAGTCAGGGTAGCATGTCTGCAGGTACTATAAATTTGGCCACCTCGGCACCAAACGAGAACTCACTGTATCGTTGCTCTTCATTGGATTTGGAGATTTTGAGTTCTGATATGCTAGTCAATGCTACAACTGATGGAAGCAAAGAAACATTGCACGCTTCTGATGATGCCTCAAGTAAAGATAATTTCTTGATAGGTTCAAGGTTTACTGGCTTCTGGGATGATACTTTTGACATGAATTCTATCGCTGCCACAATAAATAGTAAAAGCTTGTTAGGTGGTAAAAGTGCTAGTGCCTTATCAACTAGCAGTATAGCATGGAAAATGTATTTAGATGGTCAGGAATCAATCCTTCTCCCAGTGCATGGACATGAAAGGGTATCTATTTGTACATATGTTGTTTATCAGTCCCCTCAACAACCCTCTGATTCATTTTCTTCCATTCCTTGTGAAATGATTCATTATATGATACATGAGGTAGTTCCTCAATAAAATCAGCATATATCTTCTCTTGTTCTTCCAAAAGGACACAAAATGTGTCATCAAGTGACAACCCTATGGTTCCTAGAACTTAGAAAACAAAGGGAACGGGCTCCCAACTCCCAGACGCAATTCTTGTGCAGCTAGAAACAATAGTCAATTTCAGTTTTGCATATTAAAAACAATCACGAAATACATATGCTTAAAATTCATGATTTTTTTATTTGGCCACATGCCAAGAGGAATTATTTATGTAACATTTTGCATGAGTTTATTTTGCTAAGATCAATTAATTAAGAACTATTTAACTACATGAGTACCGTCAGTTCTTTGCGCACATTGGGCTCTGATAGTGTCTATCCTTATCTAACTTCCTTAGGGAAAAAAAATATGTGTTCCCAAAAAAGCAGGCTTAGGAGGATAGTATTGATCAATTTAATATCAAGGAACATCATCCCGTGGTGAATTCATCTATCTCCCAAGTCCATCTATCACCAAGTGTAAGTCGTGTTCAAAATACTATTTGAATGTATGGGTTCTAATAATGTATGTTTGTCTCCAACATCTTTAGAAAAAAAATGTTGTGATCCCAAAGAAGCAAGCTGAGGGAGCCAGTAATGATCAAGTTAGTATCAAGGAGAAGCATTCAATGGTGGATTCATCTATATCCCAAGTACATCTATCGTCACATGGAAACTGTGGTCAAACTTATTCATCTACAATTAAAAGTATGAGTTCTGTTAATGTCCATCACATGCCATATTCTTCAGGAAAATAATTTGTTTGCTTACACATAGAGGAAGTTAGTGTTGATCAAATTAATATTAAAGAGAAGCATACAATGGCGGATTCATATATCTCTCAAGTGCATCAGTCATCACATGGAAACCTTTCAAACTTCTAACTCTTCAAGTAAAGGTATGGGTTCTCATAGTGTCCTTACTTCTCTACCTTCCTCTAGAAAAAAAATTGTTGTGTTCCCAAAGCAATAGGTTGAGGAAACTAGCAACAAACAGGTTAGGGTCAAAGGGAAGAATCCAATGGTGGATTCATCTATCTCCCACGTATTTCAGTCATCACATGGAAATGATGGTCTAACTTCTACCTCTTTAGGTAAAGTTATCGGCTCCGATAATGCCCAAACCTCTCCAACTTATCCATGAAAACAATTTTATGTATTTCCAAAGTAACATGTTGAGGAAGCTAGTATTGCTCACGTTAGTATATGTTATGACTTAATATTGTTCCTAGTCTATATGTGTTGTTTTAAAAGATTTATTTCTTATTTACTTTACATTTTTGGTTTTGTTTTAATTTTAAATAATGTTTAATGCATTTTGTTTGGTTTTTATAGGTTATAGTTGTTTTAATTTATTTTTTATTTTTCATATTTTCTTTTTGGATTATTAAGTGTTAAATATCTCTTGAATTCTAAAAATCTTATATTAAAACTATCCCAATCTTTATACTTAATATCTAACCCTCATTTTGGAGACTTTTGTCAAAATTTGCATAAGAACATTACTGTAGCGCAAAAGTCAAGGTTAATGCAATAAGGTGCTACAAGAATCCTAAATCATTGAACACAATGGTGGATTATCGTGGTCATTGCAATCGAAGATAATGGAATTTTTTTTTTAGTCACTTGTTGAAGACAATATGACACATGTACATAACCTAACTTCATCATCATGACAAATGTATGAGACTGTCTTTCAGAAAATTGTGGTTTTCAAATGTTACGATTTTTAGTTTTGGTTATGAGTTTTACAGTTGTAGAGGCGAAGCTTGAGAATATTTGAAGTTCCTAAAGAAGTACATAAGCCAAATTACATTAAAATATGGTTAAGAGGGGCTAAAAGGGCTTTAAGAAGAAAAAGAGATGCATAGTTATGCTTTGTTTTTCCTATTTTAGTCATTGTAATTGAGCACAGATTACGAGGCGATGGAGATGAATTTTAGAAATACCAAAGAGGTTTTTCTTCATCACGAATTCATTCATAAAAACATTTCTCAGTTTTGCAACAGTTTTCATCGTTTGAAGGTTCAAATTCATCTTTGTGGCCTATTTTTCAGGCTTTGAAATATTTAATAATTTATTGTTTTAGTCACAAATTTATGACACATATTCTGATAAATTGAATGGGAATATTTAAAAAACAAGAGAGGTTTTTTCTCATCATAGAATCATTTAGAAAAACCTCTCTCATTTTACACACAGGTGTCCCTAATCGAGAGATATGGAGGATTCTTTGAGACCCATTTTTCAGAAATTTGCCAAATTTCCAAGGAATCCAATTTTGCTATTTTTAGTCAATTAGTTTTTAATCTTTTGAAAGTTGGTTATTGTAACTGCTGAGTAGTTTTGAATTTGACCTAAATAAGTGAATATGGAACTACTTCATATTATATCTTTGTAATTATAAAAATGGGACAAGCATACAGTGCAAGGGTTTGAATTTTGCTCAAGGAAAGGCTTTAGAGCTGATGTATCTCAAGCTAAGACTCATGACTCTCATGTAAGCTTAAAGACTGATTCTAATATATACATACTTATAAGCCATTTTATCTCTCACATTGGTTTTCTTTTGGATCTGTTTGATCACTCAATGTATAATTTCATTTCTTGATAAATGTGTTTTCTCATGCAAATGTTGATATGTTGTGAATGAAATCACTGTTATGTTTATAATATTCTTGGTTTATATTTTATGTGTTTGAAGCTCAGTCTTTTATATTCTTCCATGATTTAGTATTTGTATTAGTTTTTCGATATTTTTCTTTCTTTATGATAAACTTTCAAACCAAAATCATAAAAAACCTTTTCCAAATTGCTTTTGTTTTGTTTTTAGATTGTTCTAGCTTGTTCCTGTAGTAGTCTAGGAATAATTTCTAGCACAAACATCTTTGGCATCGTTGTTGGGGACGAAACTGAAGTATATCTTCCCTGGGATATCATTATTCATCTAATTTTAAGAGGTGAACAAAATCAGAACATATTTCAGACTACTTTTTCACCAAACAGTAGTTCAGAGTGGCTACTAGAAAGATTGGAACCAGAGGGAATCCTACTTCACCTTAACATTCGGGTATTTCAGATCTAGAATAGATTTTGAAAGAAGTAAGACAAATCTGAAAATCTCAGTCTTCTCCTTCTCTGTGTAGATCCGATCAGTTTGACTTAGTATTACCTTTTACATATTTGGAAGAAGAAAAACAAAGTATGTCTTGGTCAATCCCTTCTATACCAGTCAATAGTTTTCAAGTTTTTACTAATCCGCGGTCTTATAAAAAAGAAAAAACTGAGTCTCCTGGTAATATTCCCTTGCTTCAGTTCAAAACCAATAAAAGTCATTTTCAACCAGGTTCAAGTAAAGTAAAGAAACCTTTTCCCTCATCAAACCCAAGTAGCTCCAAAATGGCTCAACAACCTCTAGACATTATGGATAGAATGGTGGCTGATAGATATGCTCCCTTAGTCCTTCTTCAGCCTTTAAATGATCTCCCTGGAGGAGATTATCAAAATTAATTACCAAGGTTTTATGGTCAGGGTGAAACAACTGCTGAAGATCATTGGGATGCATTTCTTAGTTATGCAGATAATCAAAATATTGAGGCTAAAGATGTGTGGATGAGGATGTTTGTATAGAGTTTGGATGGGGAGGTAAGGAGATGGTTCAAAGAGCTTCCAGCTAATTCAATAACCTTCATAGAAGAATTACAAGATGTTTTATGAGACAATGGGGAGACACAAAATATCATACCTATTACATAACAGAATTTGGAGCTTTAAGAAGAAAAAACGATGAAACTATAGGAGACTTTTCCAAACGTTTCAATAAGATGTATGGTAGGATCCCAGTTGAAATCAAACCTTCTGAAACCTCAACTAAGTTAACCTATACAAATGCCTTTCATCATGAATTATCTTTCCATTTAAGGAAAAGAAGGCCAATCACTTTATTAAACATGCAAGAGGCTGCATTGGAGGTGGAATCAAACATTTTAGCTTCAAATAGGCTCAAAGAACATTCAGATCATCAAACCTATGACCGAAAAGGTAAAAAGGAGGTGATTCCACCAGCTTCGACATCACAGGAAGAAGATAGTAAAATAGACGAGATGGCTAAGTTAGTCAGAACTTTAACAACAAAACTTAATAAGTTGGAGTTAGAAAATAATTCAAATAGGTCGGCACAAGAAGGAGAAAGGAACCCTAATCAATTTAGGCACCAATTTGCACCTAGATTTATCCCTAGAGAACGAAGAAATAATGACATCCAGAGAGAAAGAAGAGAAAATGAATATCAGAGAGTTCCTCCTCCACTCCAAAATAATGTAACAGATGGAGTTGAAGAGGGTGAAGAGGGGCAGGATGAAGACTTAAATCAGGATATGAATTACTTTGGGGGGTTATCATCTGAGGGTTTCTTAACTGAAAATGATTATCTTAATTCTGAATTTTTTGATGCAAATGTTTATCAAATAGAAAGTGATTTGGGTCCTGAATTTTCAACTGAGATATGTCAATCTGAACCTAAAAGGTCTATCAATTTGAGGTTTGGTCCAAAAAAGGTTTTTCAACTTCCAAAAAAGAAGACAGCTCCTTCTCCTAAACAATCATCTAATCAAACACAGGAAAAAAGACCCAACCATGGTGACCAAGACAAGGCTACAGAAATTGTAGAAGTGAACAAGAATGTGCAAACTTTCAATTTTGAGATTGAGTTATATAAAATCAAGATTCCAGTACCTTTTACTGAATTGATGAAGAATCCTTGCTATAGAAATCATGTTCTTAAAATGATAGGTTCACCCACTAGTCAGATACCTTCAGACACTATGAATTTGCAAGAAGAACATACTACAATCATTATTGGCTCTGCCCTAGCTGATAAGACTAAAAATGATTCAAATTCCTCTCCACCTTTTTATATAACTCTGACTATCCATGATCAAATGGTTCATAACTGTTTATTGGATTCTGGAGCTTCTCATAATTTGATGCCTAAATAAGTCATGGAAGCTTTGAGTTTGAGTATCACAAAACCATATCATGATTTATATGCATTTGATTCCAGAGTTGTTAAATGCCTAGAGGTGATTAAATATCTAGTGGTAAATTTGACTCAATTACCCATGAAAAGTGTCGTTATGGATGTGGTGGTTGGTGATATCACTCCTAAGTTTGGAATGTTGCTTCCAAGGTCTTGGGCAAAGAAGGTAGGTTGTACATTGCAGATGGATTTATCATATGCAACATTTCCTTATTTTGGAGGAGAAAATAGAAGATTGTATAGGGAATTACAATATGCTTACATTGTCACAGATGATAAGAACCCAACCAATCATCCAATCTATGTTGTTGAAAAATATTTGGGCTCTTGTATGTTACATTTTAGTGATGACAATACGAGTGGTATGTTACATGTAGAAAAGGAAGATCAACCTTGTAATGAAGAAAAACACAAACTTTCAGCATCATCATTTGAAATTTCGCAGAGTGCTCCTCGTTATGATGAAAATATTGAGGTTCTAGGACAAGAATTTTGTGATGAATTATATTCTATTCCTTTTTGTTTTGATACTCAAATTGATGAAACCCAGGCTGTTGACACTTTTAACATCATATCATAAGTTTCTTATATTCATGGTTATGATAAATATGTTGTTCAAAACCATTATGAAGATGCTCTATTTTTATATAAATATGATGATGAAATCGAAAAGAAAGATCCAGAAATGTGTGATGTGTGTGATATGGCACAATATGATCTGATGATTCAGGAATGCATTCAGTCCATTACCCTTGAACAACCGGAGTCGATGTATGATAGTTATCCGTTTGAAGACAGTGTGGAAAAGGAAGAGCAGCTTGTTGACATTATTGTTGATACTGTCCAAGAAATTCTGGAGCAAATTCAGGCTCATCCTGATGTCTTTGATCGTCAATGTTTGGATGATATTCATGGAACAAAAGATTCTTATGGACAGTCTGTCTTTTTCACAGAACAAGAAGAGGTAACTTTTGGCAATTTTTATGATCTAGTGACAGATTATTTAGAGTCAACACTAAATTTTAAATATTTTATCTTAGAGACAGCATTTGATGAAAGTGAGTACGAGCTGCTAGATTGTTGCTCTTCATGTTTTTCAATATTTATGATTATACATATATTTGGAGTTGGAAGCAAGTTTTGGTTGGTTGATGCAATTTTTGCCTGGTTACATTGGAAATGGGATTACAACTTGATCAAGCAAAGTTTAGCTAGTTAGTGTATATAGGTTGAATAAAGACTCCAATTGCCCAATGGAAGTTTTGTAGAATAACAGGCAGTTTTAGTAGAGATGGTGGAAGGCACTGATCTATAGGTTCTTGAAACCTCACAAGGAGGCTTTCATCCCACAACATGAGCCAGATGTTATGACTGAATATTGTTCCTAGTCTATGTGTGTTGTTTTAAAAGATTTATTTCTTATTTACTTTACATTTTTTGTTTTGTTTTAATTTTAAATAATGTTTAATGCATTTTGTTTGGTTTTTATAGGTTATAGTTGTTTTAATTTATTTATTTTTATTCTTCAAATTTTCTTTTTGGCATATTAAGTGTTAAATATCTCTTGAAGTCTGAAAATCTTATATTAAAATTATTCCAAGCTTTATACTTAAGATCTAACCCTGATTTTGGATCCTTTTGTCAAATTTTGCATAAGAACATTCCTATAGTGCAAAAATCAAGGTTAATGTAATAAGGCGCTACAAGAATCCTAAATCATTGAAAATAGTGGTTGATTATCGTCGCCTTTGTAGTCGAATTTATAATGGAAGTTTTCTTTTTTAGTCACCTGCTGAAGACATTATGACACATGTACATAACCTAACTTCATCATCATGACAAATGTATGAGACTATCTTTCAGAAAATCGTGGTTTTCAAATGTTACGATTTTTAGTTTTGGTTATGAGTTTTACTGTTGCAGAGACGAAAATTGAGAATATTTGAAGTTCCTAAAGAAGTACATAATCCAAATTATAGTAAAATATGGATAAGAGTGGATAAAAAGGCTTTAAGAAGAAAAAGATATGCATAGTTCTGCTATGTTTTTCCTGTTTTAGTCATTGTAAATGAGCACGGATTACGAGGCAATGGAGATGAATTTCAGAAATCCCAAAGAGTTTTTTGTTCATCACAGATTAATTCATAAAAAACTGTCTCATTTTAGCAACAATATCATCGTTTGAGAGATTCGAATTCATATTTGTGGCCTATTTTTCAGGCTTTGAAATATTTAATAATTTCCTGTTTTAGTCACAAATTTCCAGCACGTATTTCGATCAATTGAAGGGGACTTTTTAAAAACCAAGAGAGTTTTTTGTTCATCACTGACTCATTTAGAAAAACCTCTCTAAGTTTTCACACAGGTATCCCGGATCGAGAGATATGGAGGCTTCTTTGAGACCCATTTTTCAGAAATTCGCCAAATTTACCAGGAATCCGATTTTGCTATTTTTAGTCAACTAGTTTTTAATCTTTTGAAAGTTGGTTAATGTAACTGTTGAGTAGTTTTGAATTTGACCTAAATAAGTGAACATGGAACTACTTCATATTAGATCTCTGTAATTATAAAAATGGGACAAGCATACAGTGCAAGGGTTTGAATTTTGCTCAAGGAAAGGCTTTAGAGCTGATGCATCTCAAGCTAAGATACATGACTCTCATGTAATCTTAAAGAATGATCCTGATATATACATACTTATAAGCCATTTCATCTCTCATGCTGATTTTATTTTGGATATGTTTGATCACTCGATGCATAATTTCATTTCTTGATAAATGTGTTTTCTCATGCAAATGCTTATATGTTGTGAATGAAATCAATGTTATGTTTATAATATTCCTGGTTTATATTTTATGTGTTTGCAGCTCAGTCTTTTATATTCTTCCATGATTTAGTATTTTTATTAGTTTGTTGATGATTTTCTTTCTTTATGATAAACTTTCAAACCAAAATCATAAAAAATCGCTTCCAATTTGCTTTCTTTTTTTTTTAGATTGTTCTAGCTTGTTCATGTAGTAGTCTGAGAACAATTTCTAGCACAAACAATATCAATGAGCAGTAGACTATGGTACATGTTGGATATACCATAGAGGAAGAAATGATACAAAATCAAGGTGAAGTGGAATCTTTTTTTGGGTATCAGATGTTGTTTTACTTAAAAAAAATCAATAACGAAAGAATTTGGTTCTTGATATCCATAGTGTCTCTCTCAAGAAAACAATTGGAACTCAGGGTTCTTTAAATTCCTATTCGTGTCTGCAAATGGGTCGATATCAATCTGCAGCACATGTTTACCATCCTTCTGGAACACGGGACCATATTTTAACTCCATTTACATGTCAGGCATGACTACTGTCTGTTTGTAAGAATGCCCACCTCTAGCACTAGCTACAAAATCAACGAATCAATGGAGAGGAACAAATCAATGTTCCATTGAATGTGAATGGAGAATATATTTTGGAAATAAAGCTAGAGCTGAACCTTGAAAGCTTAAGATCACTAGGTGCACCTAGCGATTAACCAAACCAATAATGTGCAAGAAAAAAAACCATAAGATTAAGATAAGATCAAATAAGACTCACATAAGACAAACCCTTCTCAGACCAACAATACAGAAGGTTGGAGGTTGTGGATAAAGGAAAAACATCTAATGTCATTAAGAAGCTTTTAGAACTTTCACCAACAACTGATTTGTTGTTAATCACATATTCAGGTTGGCTCTCTCTCTCTCTCTCTCTCTCTCTCTCTCTCTCTCTCTCTCTCTCTCTCTCTCTCTCTCTCTCTCTAATAATGTTGATATGTCAAGTGCATGAAACACTAATTACTTGGCTACCCTAATATTAAAAGGTGTTGAATTTTGAGTCTCTGAATGTTGATATATTTTTATTCATCGCCTCAATTTTCTTATTGTTTTATATGTTTCTTAAGTTATCTTTTGGGACAATTTTTTATGGTATACATTTTCTTGTCTTTGTTATTGAATATTTTAGTGAGACCTTTTCTAGTTGTGAGCTAACATAGCTCACTTTTATCACAAAGGATGGAAACTTTCTTAAAGGAAAAATATTAGACTATCCTATTTATATTTTTAGTCATAAATAACTATATTTGAATTCATAGATGTGATACATGTTTTTTTATGTATGGCAGATGGAAAGCATATGGGACACATCTCTATGCACTACCTCAACATCACAATAGCTCTCAGTCACACACCATGGTGCACTTCACCTAGATCTTCCATAAACTAGAACCCTCCCCAATGCTCATTTGAAAGTGAGAGGAAAGTGGGGATGCTTTCTATCTAAACCAAGAGGAACTAGTAAGAAACATGAAGCCATGCCTCCCCAGAATAGTGGCTCACTTCCCAGGAATAAATATTAGTTATTAGGATATTAATAATTCTGCACTGGACTGCATGTGAGTAATTAGATAGTTAGAATTCTATGTTGACTCTATCCTTTTGTAAATCTATAAGAAGGCCTCTTAGCTAGATGAATAAGAAAGCAATATGTTATAGGTTTGTTCTTGTTGTCTTTTTTTTCTCTATGGTTATACATATTTCTGCATTTGTTCTTGGCTTCTTGGATAATGGTTCCTTATTTTTGCGGTGGTTCATGGCTTCTTCAATAAGGCTCATTGAGTCTTATCACTTCAAGTGCATTAATTTTTTAAAGCATTTGGAATCTATCTTGTGACTATTGTTATAAAAAATATGTCCTTAAAATTTATGAGGAAAAGATATTTCCTAATGTGAATTAGGAACTCTAGGTTTAAATGGATAGTTTCAAGTTAAAATATCTAGATATATAGTTAATTATGCCTCGATTCCATCCCCAATTATACCAAGATAAAAATGAAACATGCAATGAAGATTTTTTGTTTTATTTCCAAGAGTCACTATATTTGGGAGAGGCTTGTAACCCTTTTATAGGCCTTTATATTTACAATGATGTTACAAGATAAAACAAATGCTCATTGAGCACAATTTCTCTCTAGAAACTATTTTTTTACTAGTTTAGAGAATTTACTTTGGTTTAAAGGTACTCATTATGATGTGTTGGATTTTTTAACTAGAAACTATCCCTTTTAAATTTTCCCGAATACATAGTTTTTTGCATATTGCAAGTGCGCAGTCCTGGGATCAAGATTGGATGATCCAAGTATTTCGATGTATCCCTATTTTTTATGATCAGTGGGCCTCTATTCCATTTGTCCATGTATGATGGCTTCTGAGCAAGTACCATGACCAAACTTGTCTTCATGAATTTTGTACAAGACATATCATTAAGCTGAGAATTCTATAACTTGTTTTGGCCCCAACTTTTATGATAAGAGGGATTATTTTCTATGTATTCATACATATTTTGGTCCAACAGCTTTGGATATATCCAGCTCTAAAGATATCATGAGGCATCTATCCAGCTTGAAAAAACAATGTTGATTGTTCTATATTTATGTTATAGGGTAAAAGCCTTCATATTGGTATGCAAACGGTCTTCTCCATTTGTCGTCTTAAATGAAGGATTTTAAAATGTTCTTGCCATATTTGCATTTACATAATGCAATACACTTATGTTGAAAATGTTTAACCTTGTCCAACTTGTTCGAATGAGCCAATACTATCATGTATTTGTTTTGCATGCTACACATTTTAGATATTGAAAGCTTATCTTTATGTCCAAACTCCTTGATCTGTATTAGTCCAATTTGTTATCACAATGCCCTGTTTTTATTCAAATATAATTGGCCCTAATGCGTGCTCTCTATCTATCTGAGAGTTACTTTGAGCTGTGTGATTTTAGTTGTGTCAAAGCCCACAATTTGAACCTAGAATAAAAATGTGTCTAGCATGGGTGTACTTTGTCCGTGATAATAAAGGAAATTCAAGTGGGAATGGCACCTGCATGAGAGCTATGTTATCCATCTTATCTTGAGAGTAATGGCACATGAAAATTCCTAGGGATTGGAGCATTTCAGTGCTATGATAAGGTATAGACTGTGGAGAACCTCCTACAACAAACAATGAGAATGCACGATGTAACATAAATATTGGAGCACAAAAGATATTTTATTGATCACGGGCCACTTCAAGAGAGCAACCTCCTTTGAGCAAGCTCAATACAAAATAACTCTTCGATGCTTTCATTAGCCTCAACACATACTTATATACTAATTCTAATCTAAACAACTATTACCCCCCATGAATGTGGGATAATGCAACATAATAACTAGACAACTTAACAACTATTACTTACTCCCCATTAATGTGGGATAATACAACATACTGATGGGACGAATTACAAAGCATATGCATCTCAAAAAATATGCTAACAAAATAAAGAGGAGGGTTGACACGGGTTCTTAACATACCCTCCCTCTTTAAAAAAAAACTTTTTCCTCAAAGCTTTAGATGTGGAAACTATTGTTGAATTTGAAGGAGCAGTTCCCATGTAGCATTCTCTGGTTGCATGTTGTGCCACTAAATTATTACCTAAGTGATGGACCAAGAGTGAAGCTGACAAGTGCACTTATTGAGGATGGCCTCTGGATCTGAAATGATGGATCCTTCATTATCTCATTCTGGGAAAACAATTTGTTCTCTGATGTTGGTGCCAATCACTTGTTGAATGCGAGAAGAAG
Organism: Pseudotsuga menziesii; assembly: GCA_001517045.1. Taxonomy (NCBI): domain Eukaryota; kingdom Viridiplantae; phylum Streptophyta; class Pinopsida; order Pinales; family Pinaceae; genus Pseudotsuga; species Pseudotsuga menziesii. Next base: position 70,501 of record LPNX010190577.1, read on the forward strand.
GAGGAAGTGGCAATTTATAAGCAACAGACCCAATCTTTTGAACAAATGTATATGGACCAGAGATCTTTGGAGTGAGCATTTGATTCCCTTTGAGTTTCAAGGAGGATTGCTTATAAGGCTGCAGACGAAGACAAACCATATCATTGACTTGAAAAGTGCACTCAGAACAGTGCTGGTCGACTTGCTGTTTCATGTGATTTATGGCAATGTGAATATTGTCCTGCAGAATGTGAAGAATTTGATGTTGGTTTCGAAGAACCATGTCAACTGCCTGAATTGGTGAACTGTTGGGGTGTATGGAAGGAGTACTGGAGGTGTGTGACCATAAACTACTTCATATGGAGTCATTTTAGATGCAGTATGGTAGGAATTATTGTACCACCATTCAGCAAGAGGGAGCCACTTTGCCCACGGAAGTTGTTCTTCATAGGTGAAACAATGAAGATAAGTTTCCCAATAGTTGTTGATGACTTCATTCCAACCATCTATTGGTGGGTGATAAACTGAAATCATATTTAGTTTGGTGTCAATAAGGAGAAAATGACTTGTGAAAGTTGCGTTGCAGTCTGAGACAATGGAAGAAGGGATTCCATGAAGAAGGAATATCTTTTCTATGAACATTTGTGCGATTGAGGAGGTGTTTTATGGAGAGCTGAGAGCACAAAAATGGTGATATTTGGAGATCCGATCAATCACAACCAAGATTATGGTATTCCCTCCATATTTATCGATCCCTTGAATGAAATCCATCAAAATATATGTTCAAATCCTTGTACAGATGGGCAAAGGTTCGAGCAATCCAGAAAGGAGTGTAGTTTCACCCTGGTGGCGCTGACAAGGAGCACATTCAAAAATCGTCTATTGAATTTCTCGTTGCATTTCCTTCCAAATGAAGTGACATCATTCCCTCTCATATGTTTTGATGAACCTAGAGTGCCCTGCCAATGGAGAAGCATGGAGTTCATAAAAGACCACATGTTTAAGATCTATCCTCTAGGGAAGCACCAGACGACCCTTGTATCTTAAAGAAGATCCATGCCAAGAGGAATGCGATACCACATACAGGTTATTGGCCAACAGTTGGATGGCTTCAAATAATGAGGATTCGTTGACATAGCCTTGCTGAATAGAGTGTAACCAAGTTGGAATAGGCATAGCAATAGCTGAAAGAGAAACATGGGCATCAAATGTGTGAGAAAGAGTATCCACGACAATATTGTCCTTATCCTTCTTGTAATTGATCGCATAGTCATAATCCCTAAGTTTTCTAACCCATTTATGTTGTGTTGGGGATGAGACCCGTTGTTCCAGGAAATATTTCAAACTCTGGTGATCAGTTGTTACAACTAATTTTTCCACACATGGTGAATCACACTTTTATGGCCTTCCCTGTCCCTCTGCAGACTCTTTAGACCCCATGGACCATTTTTGTACCTTTGATGTTTCCAAGACCATCCCTAAAAACATGCAATAATTGCCATACATGAATTTTAATCCCTTTCTCGTGTATATACACGGATTTGACCCTTAAACCCGCGTACATTGGGATGTGTGCAAAAGGCCAAATAGTTTTGGAGTTTTCCTTGATGTGGATTCGAGTCACTTGTCTCTTGGCCTTCTATATTCCTTGAGATCGCTCGGATTTGACCTTCCATTACCCTATTGAAGAGCTATATAAGGAACCTTTTGGATACATTGAAAAGGGGAGGAATTGAAGAGCAAGAAAACTATAGTCCATTGTTGCCGGAGCTTATACTTGAGTCTGCATTCCTTTGTCCCTTGGAACACTTTGTGTTCTTCCCAAGCTTGCCTTTTTCTTGTGAGCTTGCTATCGAGAGATGGAGGATTGAAGTGGTGGAGGCCCAAGTGGGGGACTCAGTTTCTCCAATTCGCAGACGTGCCGATAGAGGTTGTCACTGTTGTAATATTTGTTTTATATCAATAGAAATATCTTTTCCTGTCCAATAATATGTATTTAAATGAGTATTTGATCCATGGATGCTTGTAAATGCTTATATGTTATTGATTATATATGCTAGAGTAGGTCTAACAAAATTATATATAGCATGCTTGTCTTGTTTGCTGAATGTTGAGGAAGCAAATTGCCAATACAAGCGAGAGTGGAAAAGCTCAACGGGGATCTACATCAACCGTCCAGAATAAGTTACGAATCGAGATCCTTTAGTGTTAGATGTTTGGTTTTTCTTGCATATAGGGAAGGATTGATTTATGGAGTTAATCTGTCTGTTGTGGTACCCCAAGCCATAGGAATTTCTCTCTGTAGCAAAATTGGTGACTCCGCTGGGGACGTTCCTTATTTTTCTTTGGGGTTTGGGGGCACAATGTGCTTGATATTCTTGACTTGTTCTTTGTTTCTCCTTGCTTCTGTGTTGCATTTTATAATATGTTCATCCATTGACACTCCCCTTTATTGGTTTGACCCTTGGCCTGTTTTTACCACTGTCTTCTGTGTATACGCAGGTTTTTTGTCAAAAGTCACGTACATACATGGGTTTTTGGCCAAAAGTCGCGTATACATGCAGGTTTTTAGCCAAAATCCACGTATACATGCAACTTTTTGGCCAAAAGTCACTTATATACGCAGTTGTTCTTTAAACAGTCGCGTACATCCTCCCTTTTGGTGATTTTGATGTTGTGGGAAGTTGTTGGGTGAGTTGTGACTGTGGTTGGGTCTTCCTTGGGTCTGATGTTGTCTGTTGGATGCTTCTTTTGTGACCAGAGACCACTTTTTCATTGATTTTTCTTTGACAGTAGTTTTATTCATTTATCCTTTTTGTTTTTCCATTAGTGCATTACTCTTTTTTGTCTTGGTGTCTTGTTGGGCTTGTGTTTTATACTTGCTGCAGAGACTGAGAGTTTTAGATGAATTTTTGCATTTTTCATTCTTTTATATTGAAAAATACAAGGTAGTTGCATTTTTTGCATATGGATTTGAGGAGGTACTTGCATTAGATTGCTTGGATGAGAGTTTTATTTAGGATTTCATATAGGAAGGATTGCATTGGTATTCAAAAAGGAATGATTTTTTTATGCATCTCATGTAGTGGCATACCCTATTTTTCATTTGACAAAGGTTGCACTTAGCATTGTTTTTTATGGTGTGCATATTTTATACTGCTGAGTCATAACGTCATTAGTTGCATGGCCATTTGCCTTTGAGTAATTACAGCCAATTAAAATAAACGCATAATAAAATGAATTACACTCTTTTCTTTTATAGGGTGCACCAACAAGATTAGGTTTTAGGGTCTTGGAATAGTTCATTGTGAGTAAATTATCCAAGACCACTAAACAACAACATGTATGTGTCTGTCTAGGTGAGAGTGTGAAATCCCTTGGTATAATTAGTGTTTCTCACGACGTTCCTCTTACAAGGGAGTTAAGCATGAGGAAGTGTGAGCGGTTATTGATTGGGATGACCCCTAGTCATAACTGAGTAGCACCAGAGATATTTCCAGGATTGTATTCGTATCTGGGGGCTCTTTCAAGATTTTTGGGCTTTTCTACCCTGCCCATACAGTCAATCCCGCCTGCGACTGTCCACCTGAGCATTGATTATATTGAGATGACCTTAGTTTCCTTACCTAGGTTATCAAGGGGGTACTTTGCAGAGGTTATTTTGTAGGTGTCTCGACCAGGTAGGCGTCGGACAGCATAGTCGCTATATGCGTTGAAGCTGAGGGCCACTATAATTGGTTACATACCTTCGCTTCCAGTGTATGGGAGTTTCAAGCCTCTCTTAGGCGAGACATACGTGCTGCATTCAGGAGCTCACATATCCTCCCCTTGGTTTGCTTATATTTTGGCTGTAGATTTTCTTGGGAGTGTGTTCTTTATGCGTTAGTTGGCCTTTGGGATCGCAGTTACTTGAGTATATTTATGCTCTCTTGAGTTCAGATCTTTTTGTTAGATTTTTAACATTAATCTAGCATAACATTATGATCTTTAATTGAGAGAACAACAAGCATAGAAATCAAACACAAGAGACAATGAACACTGTGTTTTTCCTTGAGGAAACCATAAATGGAGAAAACCCCACAACTTCCTTAGAGATAGAATCAGCACCAAAGTAAAAACCCCAAAACAGTAAGATGATCTCCCGATAGCAGTAACCTCTTTCTTCCTTGCCCCAGTGTCTTTATCTTCCTCAGCTATGCGCCACAACTGAGTGTGAGTGAGTGTGTGATAAATAGAGAGGCTAGCTCTCTATTTATACTAATTCTTGACTTGACTAAACCCAAATAGGTCCAACTTCACTAGGTGATTCTAATAACCCTAGTGCCTCAGAACTGCGGGGACTTTAACCCTTGATCAATAGGAGGGTTACCCACAATGACTTGACATGACTTGTTTACCTGAACCTCTCGATAGGAACATCGGGGCATGACATGACTCAAGTACATCCTAGAATAAACATCAGGTTACAATATATAAGAAATACAAGTGAATACATTCCGAAGTTACAATTACATCAACACTCCCTCTTAACTAGGAAGGCATTCTCTCAACACAATTTTCATCACTGGTCTTCTTCTCTGGATCATCTCATCATCTGCATTTTCAATTCATCTTCGTCTTCAAGTCATCTTCATCTTCAATTCATCTTCATATTCAAGTCATTTTCATCTTCAAGTCATCTTCATCTTCGGATCTGGATCATCACTCGATCTGGATCATCATCACTCGATCTGGATCATCATTGAGCATCATCATTGGATCTAGATCGTCACTTGATCTGGATCATCATTGCTAGATCATCATCACTATATCATCATGATTTCTATCTCATGATTCTTCTAATCACAGGAAGTTCTACAGAGCCAGCCCTTTTTCATGCTGGTTGTAGGCCTAGCCTCCATGTAGGTATTCTTCAGCCCTTACATTTGACACCAAGTCAAAATGGCCCGCCCAGTAGTTACATCTGACCATGAGAGGAACACATCCAACACCATGTCATAAAGGCACGCCCAGCACTCACATTTGATCATGTAGGAACCAATCCTATAATCACATCATAAAGGCCCAGCACTCACATTTAGCCATGCGAGAACACATCCTGCAACCATGCTAAAAAGGCTCTGCACTTCCAACCATGCGGGAACACATCCTGCAACCATGCTGGAAGAGCTTTGCACTTACATCCACCCATGCGGGAACACATCCTACAACCATGATGGAAGGGCTCTGCACTTACATCCACCCATGCAGGAACACATCCTGCAACCATGATGGAAAGGCTCTGCACTTACATCCACCTATGTGGGAACACATCCTGCAACCATGATGGAAGGGCTCTGCACTTACATCCACCCATGCGGGAACACATCCTGCAACCATGATGGAAGGGCTCTCAACCCCAAGTCGAGGGTTCCTGGTAACTGACCAGGTGCCTCCATTCTCCAAGAGAATGGAAACAGCCCTTATATCTGATCAAGTGGGAACACATCCCTCAATCACATCAGAATGTCGATGCGCTCACATATAATCATGTAGGAACACATCCTATAGTCATATCATAATGTCCCTCAGTCCTAGACCAAGTATTCTTGGTAACTAACCAGGCACCTCCATTCCAAGAATGGCAACAATCCTTACATTTGATCATATAGGAACCAATCCTACAGTCATATCAGAATGGCTCAGCACTCATATTTGACATGGAAGGAACCAATCCTCTCACCATGACAGAATGGCTCAACCCTTACATCTGACCATGGAAGGTACTTAATCCTCTCACCATGTCAGAATGGCTCTGGTTCTCATCATTTCCCCTTGTAGGAAACCTCAATCTGGAGAACACCAAGCTTCTCCCTAAAGTACTCAAACTCCACCCTAGCCAATGGCTTCGTCAACACATCAGCTATCTGTTCCTCCATCGCAACATACTAGAGCTTCACTGCTCGTCTCTGCACCATATCCCTGATATAGTGATATTTGATCTCGATATGCTTCGACTTGTCATGGAAAACTGGATTCTCTGACAACTTCACACAACTCTGGTTGTCATAATATATACAAGTAGCATCCAACTAGAGATCAAATAAATCAAACAGTAGCTTCCGCATCCATACTGCCTCACAACTAGCTGAACAAGGTGTGACATACTCTGCTTCAACTGTACTCAGTGCCACACAGGATTGCTTCCTGCTAAACCAAGAGATCACACATGATCCCATACTAAAGCAACACCTTGAAGTGCTCTTCCTATCGATGGCACTACCTGCCCAATCTGAATCAACATAACCCTCCAGGTTAATCTTCTGATTCACATCATACTTGATCCCATAATCAATTGTACCCCTTAGGTACCTCAGAATATGCTTTGCAGCAATCAAGTGAACATGTCTCGATTCTGTCAAGAACTAGCTCAAGGTGTTCACAACAAAGCAAATATCTAGTCTCGTGTTCATCAGGTACATCAAGGGCCCAATCATCTGACGATACATCGTAGCATCAACTGTCTCTAATGAAGCATCACTCAATAGCTTTAGGTTTGATGCCATAGGTGTGGCCATAGCCTTGCAGTCCATCATCCCAAACCTCTTCAGGATCTCTACTGTATATTTCCCTTGTCCCAGGGAAATTCCATCTGCATTCTGCCACACCTCCATGCTTAGAAAATAGTGCATCATTCCCAAGTCCTTCATTTCGAACTCGGCAGCAAGCTTCCTCTTCGTATCAGTGATCAACCCATCCATACCTGTTACAAACATATCATCTACATACAATAGGAGCATCACTGGGTTGCCATCTTCAACCTTGTAGTAAAGGTTGGAATCTACTTTACTCTTAGTAAAGCCCAAACTGGATAGAAATCTATCAATTTTTCCATACCAAGTCCTGGGTGCCTGTTTTAAACTATACAGGGATTTCTTTAATCTGCACACATGAGACTCCCTACCATGTGTCTCAAAACCAAGTGGTTGTTCTACATACACTTCCTCTTCCACTACACCATTCAAGAAAGCAGTCTTGACATCCATTTGGTGTATCTTCCATTTCATCACTATAGCCAGAGCAAGTACTGATCTGATGGAAGTGTATCTGGCTACAGGTGCAAAGGTTTCTTCATAGTCTATTCCTTCTTTCTGTGAGAAACCATGAGCCACAAATCTCGCCTTATATTTCTCTATGCTACCATCTGTAGCATGTTTGATCTTGTAGATCCATTTGGAAGTTACAACTGACTTCCCTTCTGATCTTGGGACAACATCCTAAACATCATTCTTCATGATTGATTGATACTCTTCGATCATAGCATCCTTCCATTCTTTCCATTATGCTGCTTCTTCATAATTGGAAGGTTCTTTATCGATGAAATCATATAGTAGTGCTACATACCCGGAGCAGGATCTGGTCCTCTTTCTTTCTCTATGATTCTCTTCTGGAGCCCCATATCTTTTCACAACTTGGATAGCTTCTCGTACCCAAGAAAGTTTCCTCTTATGAGGATTATTTTCTTGAGGTGGATCTATAGGTTCTTGAGGTTCTTCAAATTCTTGATCTTCTTCTTTAACTTCTTCATTCATGGTTGTATCATGAATTCTGGGTGCTCCTTCTTCTTCAGGTTCTTCAGTAGGTTTCTTTCTGGATCTGTTGTAAGCCGTGTCTTCATCAAATGTCACATCCCTACTGATGTCAATCTTCTTGAATCCTGGGAAGTATATTCTGTAAGCCTTCGAGCTTTCAGAGTATCACACAAATATACCCTTCTTTCCTGAAGGATCTAATTTTGTCCTTTTCTCTTTTGGAATATCTATGTACACTGGACAACCAAATATTCTGAGATGGCTGACTTATGGTTTCTTGCTGGAGAAGACTTCTTCAGGAGTCTTGTTCTCGAGTACTCTGTGTGGAGTACGGCTCTGTACATACACCGTTGTTCTGGCAGCTTCTGCCCATAGGTGCATAGGAAGATCTTGATCATGAAGCATTTCGCTTACAGCTTCCATGATGGTTCTATTCTTCCTTTCTGCAATCCCATTCTATTGTGGATTATATGGGGTGGACAACTCCCTCTTAATCCCTGGGTCTTTGTATATCTCTTTGAATTCATTTCATGTGAATTCTCCGCAATTATCTGATCGAAAGGTGTTGATCTTCTTTTCTGTGTGATTCTCGATCAAGGCTTTGAATTCTTTGAACTTGCTGAAAACTTCATCTTTTTTCTTGATGAAGTAAATCCATGTCTTCCTGGAAAAATCGTCAATAAAAGAAACATAATACACATACCCGCTTAGTGAGCTTGATGACATTGGTCCACATACATCGGAGTTGATGATTTCCAAGATTCCTTTTGCTTTGCTCTCGCTACTTGGAAATGTCTTCTTTGTGTCCTTTCCTTTCGCACATCCTTTGCAGACCCCATCATGTTTTGCTTGAATTTCTGGAATACCTTCAACATCTTTGCTTGCAATTGGTAGTGCTCTGTAATGCACATGTGCAAGCCTTCTATGCCAAAGTTCATTTGGCTCTACTGTGTCATGGACCAAGGCTTGTTATGGATGGCCCTTCAATTTGTACAATCCTCCTTCTTGTTCTCCAATCACTACTGCATCATCAATAGTCTTTCCTTTTGGCCACATGATGACTTGACCATCTACAAATGCAAACCTCATTCCTTTTTCATCTAATGTAGATATGGAGAGAAGGTTCTTCTTTAGTCCTGGTACAAACAATACTTCCTTCATTGTCATATACTTTCCAGAGTCTAGCTTGTAGGAGGATTCCCCACTACCTTTTATTGGATACTGGTAGTCATCTCCTAGCTTCACCTTCTGAGGTGATTCATGTTCTAAAATTTTCACAAAGGATTCCTTGAATCCTACCATATGCTTGGAAGCCTCACTATCTATAAGACAATCATTGCTTCCATGCGTAATGTTTCCCATAAGAGCGGAAATCAAAACATATTCTTCATCACTGGAAGAGTCTTCACTTTCATATCTGGTTCTCTTCTTGGAAGGTTCATCATCCTTTGCAGCATGAGCATGATGTATTCTCTTGTTTCCCTTCTTCTTATGATATTTAACTTTGTTTCTAGGACAGTCTTTTGCGAAGTGTCCTCTTTCATCACATGTACAGCATCTTAGTTTAGATAGGTCCTTTCTAATGTTATCTTTATGGTGAAAGTTCTTACCTCTGGAGTGATGAGAGCTTCCTCTGGTTTTCTTGGAGTTTACTATGAGAGCTTGATCTTCACTTCCCATCTTCTCTTCTTGAGCTACTATCCGAGCTTCCTCTTGAGAGCATTCTTCCCATAGTCTGTTGAAATTGACTAACTTCTTTCTGGCACAGATTCCTTGAATAAAGGAGTCCCATGATCTAGGGAGACCATTCAAGGCGGTCATTACAATCTTTGCATTTTCCACTTCTTCATCTACTGCTTCCAGCTGTTCCTTGATCTGAGAGACCCTTGTAAAGTAAGACTGGATGGTCTCTACATTCTGGATCTTTACATTCTTTAGTTGGTTTCTCAGAGTCATCTTCTGGTTTATGTTCTTCCCTTCAAACAATTTGGTTAGGGAAACAAACATGGCTTTAGGTGTCTTGAGGGAGGACACCTGTGGTATGAGGTGATCCTTGATAGAATCAGCAATGATCCTCTTTGCCATAACCAACTTCTTCTTATGTAAGGCCTTTGCCTCATCTCCCTCTGGAACTGGAATCTCCTCACTGATATAGGAGTCCAACTCATTTTCTTCCAGGACCAAGGAGATCCTATGCTTCCAGGATTGGAATTTATCAGCTCCCTCAAGCTTTTCATCAAACTTGGTATGATGAGACATCTTAACTGAGAACCTCAAATGGAAATACAAAAGATTTAGATCTTACCAGGTCAAGATGTCGGATCTGGGTTTGGAGCCAAAATCCTGCATTGCTGGTTCAGGAGCAGATTAGGGTTTTGCTTTTCTAGAGTTCTGTCCAACCAAATGCTTTGAATTTGATCCCTAATTTCGATTTTGAGGAAGAGATCAATCCAGGCCTGGGCTCATTGAAAAATTCCTCTTCTGCGAAAAGCCCTAATTTCTAGCAGGAGTGTTGGGTCCAAAACTGAAAAACCTCAGAATTGGATTCTGCTTCGACAGAAATATGCGCCCTAGGGAGGAGAGTTATTCCAACCTTCTTTTGCTGAAAATATGTGGAGAGAGATCCACAAACTAGGAATCCCTAGTTCCCACAGCTACACAGTGTCTTCTTCTCAGGTTAGCTCTGATTCCATGTTATATTTTTAAAATTAAGCTAGCATAACATTAGGATCTTTAACTAAGAGAACAACAAGCACGGAAATCAAACATAAGACACAATGAACACAGTGTTTTTTCTCGAGGAAACCATAAATGGAGAAAACCCCACAAATTCTTCAGAGATAGAATCAGCACCAAAGTAAAAACCCCAAAACAGTAAGATGATCTCCCGATAGCAGTAACCTCTTTCTTCCTTGCCCCAATGTCTTTCTCTTCCTCATCTATGTGCTACAACTAAGTGTGAGTGAGTGTGTGATAAATAGAGAGGCTAGCTCTCTATTTATACTAATTCTTGACTTGACTAAACCCAAATAGGTCCAACTTCACTAGGTGATTCTAATAACCCTAGTGCCTCAGAACTGCGGGGACTTTAACCCTTGATCAATAGGAGGGTTACCCACAATGACTTGTTTACATTATAGAACCTCCCGATAGGAACATCGAGGCATGACATGACTCAAGTAAATCCTGAAATAAACATCGGGTTACAATATATAAGAAATACAAGTGAATACATTCTGAAGTTACAATTACATCAACACTTTTTTATTTTTGGCATGCCTGGTATCCTATAACCCATCCTTGGTCCTAGTACAGACCCTGGTGTCAGACTTGGGGGCATCACAGCCCCTTACCGTGCTCATAGATTTGGGAATGATCATATTCCATCCTCTACTCCATTTATGGAGGATTTTTAATCCCTTCGCTCGGTCTTTACACCAGTGTTCGCCCTCACGGGGGTGGTAGTGGATACATGAACGTTGGGTCTACACTTTATATTCATTTCTATGGCCCATTGTCCACCGCATTGTTTCCTTCAAATTTATTTGTCATTATCATTCTACCCTATTCCCTATAGTTTGGATTATTTATTGACTATTTTGGGTTGTTTTGGACTAATATGGTTGTCATGTAGGGTCCAGTTTTTGTACACTCTTTCCGAGGTTTCGACCCATTCGTTCCTATCATAGGTATCATGTCTAAACTGGCATATAGGTTAGGATTTCACATCCACTTGCATTTTGCATGACCTTATGACTGTTTCATTTTAACCTTACGTACGAACCCATTCCATGGGATCACAGAACCTTCATGTTGTTGTTAGAAGTGGTACTATGTGAATGGTAGAGCTTTCCTATACATGGGTGTCCTAGTTAGCTCCCCTTTGCATTTGGTACCCATGCCTGTGAGTCCTCTCTTAGGTTCGGAAGTCCTTTGTATAGTATCGCCACGCCTTTGAGCAAGAGCTTCATACTTCTCTTGAACTTTATGCTGGCCATTTCCCTAGGACTCCCTTATGTCAAGTTGTAATTGCATTATCATGAGTAGCACCAGAGATATTTCCAGGATTGTATTCGTATCTGGGGGCTCTTTCAAGAGTTTTGGGCTTTGCTACCCTACCCATACGGTCAATCCTGCCTGCAACTGTCTGCCTAAGCATTGATTATATTGACGTAACCTTAGTTGCCTTACCTAGGTTATCGAGGGGGTACTTGTAGAGGTTATTTTGTAGGTGTCCCGACCAGGTAGAGGTCGGATAGCACAATCGCTTTATGCGTTGAAGCTGAGGGCCACTATAATTGGTTACGTACCTCCACTTGTAGTGTATGGGATTTTTTAGCCTCTCCTAGGTGAGACATACCTACTGCATTCTGGAGCTCACATATACTCCCCTTCATTTGCTTGTATTTTGGCCGTAGATTTTCTTAGGAGTGTGCTCTTTGTGTACTAGTTGGCCTTTGGGATCGTGATTACTTGAGTATATGTATTCTCTCTTGAGTTTGGGTCATTTTATTTTTGGCATGCCTAGTATCCTATCACCCATCCTTGGTCCTAGTACAGACCCTAGTGTCAGACTTGGGGGCATCACAACCCCTTACCGTGCTCATAGTTTGGGAGTGGTCACATTTCGCCCTCTACTCCATTTTTGGAGGATGTTGACTCCCTTCTCTCGGTCTTTTACACTGATGGTCACCCTCACGGGGGTGGTAGTGGATACATGAACGTTGGGTCTACACATTACTTTCCTTTTTATGTCCCATCGTTCACCGCATTGTTTTCTTTGGGTGCAGTTGTCATGATCATTCCTCCCTATATCCTATAGTTTGGATTCTTTATTGACTATTTTGGGTTGTTTTGGACTAATATGGTTGTCATGTAGGGTCCAGTTTTTGTACACTCTCTCTGAGGTTTCAACCTGTTCGTTCCTATCACAGGTATCATGTCTAAACTGGCATATAGGTTAGGATTTCACATTCGCTTGCATTTTGCATGACCTTATGACTATTTCATTTTAACCTTACGTACGAACCCATTCCATGGTATCACAGAACCTTCATGTTGTTGTTAGAAGTCGTACTATGTGAATGGTAGAGCTTTCCTATACATGGGTGTCCTAGTTAGCTCCCTTTTGCATTTGGTACCCATGTTGTGAGTCCTCTCTTAGGTTTGAGAGTCCCTTTTAGTCCCGCCATGTCCTTGAGCAAGAGCTCCATACTCCTCTTGAACTTTATACTGGCCATTTCTGCGGGACTCCGTTATGTCAAGTTGTAATTGCATTATCATGAGTTTTTCCTGCCTCATTGAGCCTTATGCCGGCTTCCCTGACTTTGATTATCAGCCATATAGCCTGAGCTTGTCTCATGTCTAGCCATGCAGAGCCATTTTATATATCTTTTATAGCTTGATTCCCTATTTTTACCGAGAGGGGACTTTCCCCCGAGTGTCACATGTGTCCTTGCATTGAGCATAGGTATGTTCCGTTGCTTGGAACTAGTTTATTTTCCCATTAACACTCGTCTCCTCCTAGTTTGTAACTTTAAAGCACTTTTATTCTTTTTCAAGCTTTTCAAAATATTTGAAAAAGTCTAAAAAAATCAAAAAACCAAAAATCTGGACAAGAAAAGATGTTATCTTTGGCAGCAGTCAAGTCGTGTCACCTTCGAATAGAGTATTGTATATCACATCCATTGGTTGGGTTAATAGTTTGACTTTAAGAGCTACACTCGTTTCTCTGAGTTTATCTTCATCGACTGGTTAAGCTTACAGTCCCTATGGAGCCTCTCTCGATGCCTCCTGTGTCGCAGAGATGTCCTAATTTTGTATATCAATTCTATGCTACCTACATTCAGTCACCATTCATCTTTATGCTCTTGTTCGAAGGAAGTTGAAACTTGAGCCGGTCATTCCTCAGTTCTCTTGACTTTGCATGTCGTCCATTCCTGGTACTAATACTGGTTCGTGCACATTATGATCGAGTCCTTCCACATTATATAGCTTTGTTGAGTACCTCGTGTTGGATGATGGGGGATGCCTTAATGCCCTCCTTCCAGTGGATTTCATCCCATCGACTTCAGATCATTTATTCTGGGATAGGAATCTAGAGTCATTTTTTAGTGCCTTGACACTTGCAGTCATCAATGGCAGGTTCTCTCGCCCTCAACAGTTTTTGGGAATACATCAATGTCACCTAATCGATGGATCCTTTCAAGTGTTCGACCTCAAAACCTTTATTCACACTTGTTAGTTTGCACTCTAGTACCTTGATTCCCATTTTCATTATCGGTGGGTGATCTCACGTCTGTTAACGGTATACATCAATGACCAGTAATCAGACGATGGTTTACTATGTTCGACCTCGACACCTCTATTCACACAGTAGGACATGTACTCGTAGTGGTTTGTGTAGAAGACCTTCCAGACTAGTGGCATCTCATATATGCTACCTCCTTGATCATGCCAGTGTTCATGAGATTTCAGCTCTTGTGACTTGATTCCAGTATATGTCAGATATTTCTATCCATTTTGGAGATCTTGATCCATTATATATCTTCAGCCTACCTGGAGATCATGATCCTATGTATATCTTCATCATGGATATTTTGAGCTATCTATATTGTATGTGGCGATGACCACACATGTCATATTTTGTGTCATGCCTATTCATGGCTATTGTACTCTTATGTATCCAGGACTGCTACATCTACTTGCAGTTATGTGCAGAGTTTGATCATTGTATTGTACTGATCGGATGGATGGGTCTTCCACTGGGTTCTTCATCACTCCACTTCTAGGATGAACTTATAATGTATTTTGGCCATCGTATGACCCCTCTGACCTCAGACATTAGGGGGCATCTGTTACAGCTTATTTTACCACACATGGTGAACCACACCTTTATGGCCTTCCCTATCCCTTTGCAAAATCTTTAAACCCCATGGACCATTTTTGTACCTTTGATGTTTCCAAGATCATCCCTAAAAACATGCAATAATTGCCATACGTGACTTTTAATCCCTTTCTCGCGTATATATGCGGATTTGACACTTAAACCCGTGTACATCGGGATGTGTGCAAAAGGCCAAATAGTTTTGGAGTTTTCCTTGATGTGGATCCGAGTCACTTGTCTCTTGGCCTTCTATATGCCTTGAGATCGCTCAGATTTGACCTTCCATTACCCCATTGAAGAGCTATATAAAGAACCCTTTGGATACATTGAAAGGGGGAGGAATTGAAGAGCAAGAAAACTATAGTCCATTGTTTCCGGAACTTATACTTGAGTCTACATCCCTTTGTCCCTTGGAGCACTATGTGTTCTTCCCAAACTTGCCTTTTTCTTGTCAGCTTGCTATCGAGAGATGGAGGATTGAAGTGGTGGAGGCCCAAGTGGGGGACTCAGTTTCTCTGATTTGCAAACGTACCGACAGAGGTTGTCACTATTGTAATCTCTATTTTATATCAATAGAAATATCTTTTCCTGTCCAGTAATGTGTATTTAAATGAGTATTTGATCCATGGATGATTGTAAATGCTTATATGTTATTGATTATATGTGCTAGAGTAAGTCTAACATAATTATATATAGCAAGCTTGTCTTGTTTGCTGAATGTTGAGGAAGCAAATTGCTAATACAAGCGAGAGTGGAAAAGGTCAACGGGGATCTACATCAACCGTCCGAAATAAGTTACGAATCGAGATCCTTTAGTGTTAGATGTTTGGTTTCTCTTGCATATAGGGAAGGATTGATTTTTGGAGTTAATCTATCTGTTGTGGTACCCCAAGCCATAGGAATTTCTCTCCGTAACATAATTGGCGACTCCGCTGGGGACGTTCCTTGTTTTTCTTTGAGGTTTGGGGGCACAATGTGCTTGATATTTCTTGACTTGCTCTTTGTTTCTCCTTGTTTCTATGTTGCATTTTATAGTATGTTCATCCATTGACACTCCCCTTTATTGGTTTGACCCTTGGCCCGCTTTTTACCACTGTCTTCTCTATCTATGCAGGTTTTTCGCCAAAAGTCGCGTACATACACGGGTTTTTGGCCAAAAGTCGCGTATACACGTAGTTTTTTGGTGAAAATCCGTGTATACATGCAGATTTTTACCCAAAAGTCGCGTATATACGCAGTTGTTCTTTAAACAGTCACGTACATCCTCCCTTTTGGTGAGTTTGATGTTGTGGGAAGTTGTTGGGTGGGTTGTGAGTGTGGTTGGGTCTTCCTTGGGTCTGATGTTGTCTGTTGGATGCTTCTTTTGTGACCAGAGACCACTTTTTCATTGATTTTTCTTTGAAAGCAGTTTTAGTCATTTATCCTTTTTGTTTTGCCATTAGTGCATTACTCTTTTTTGTCTCAGTGTCTTGCTGGGATTGTGTGTTATACTTGCTGCAGAGACTGAGAGTTTTAGATGACTTATATGGCATTTTTCATTCTTTTATATTGAAAAATACAAGGTAGTTGCATTTTTTGCTTATGGATCTGAGGAGGTACTTGCATTGGATTGCTTGGATGAGAGTTTTATTTAGGCTTTCATATAGGAAGAATTTCATTGGCATTCAAAAAGGAATGATTTTTTTATGCATCTCATGTAGTGGCATACCCTATTTTTCATTTGACAAAGGTTGCACTTAGCATTGTTTGTTATGGTGTGCATATTTATTTCACTGCTGAGTCATAATGTCATTAGTTGCACGGCCATTTCCATTTGAGTAATTACAGCCAATTAAAATCAACGCATAATAAAATGAATTACACTCTTTTCTTTTATAGGGTGCACCAACAAGATTAGGTTTTAGGGTCTTGGAATAGTTCATTATGAGTAAATTGTCCAAGACCACTAAACAACAACATGTATGTGTCTGTCCAGGTGAGACTGTGAAATCCCTTGGTATAATTAGTGTTTATCATGACGCTCCTCTTACAAGGGAGTTAAGCATGAGGTAGTGTGAGCGGTTATTGATTGGGATGACCCCTAGTCATAACTAAGTAGCACCGGAGATATTTCCAGGATTGTATTTGTATCTGGGGGCTCTTTCAAGAGTTTCGAGCTTTGATACCCTGCCCATACGGTGAGCATTGATTATATTGAGGTGACCTTAGTTTCCTTACCTAGGTTATCGAGGGGGTACTTTGCAGAGGTTATTCTGCAGGTGTCCCAGCCAGGTAGGGGTCGGACAGCATAGTCGTTATATGCGTTGAAGCTGAGGGCCACTATAATTTGTTACATACCTCCGCTTATAGTGTATGGGAGTTTTGAGCCTCTCCTAGGCGAGACATACCTACTGCATTTGAGAGCTCACATGTCCTCCCCTTGGTTTGCTTGTATTTTGGATGTATATTTTCTTAGGAGTGTGTTCTTTGTGCCTTAGTTGGCCTTTGGGATCATGATTACTTGAGTATATTTATGCTCTCTTGAGTTCAGGTCTTTTTATTTTTGGCATGCTTGGTATCCTATCACCCATCCTTGGTCCTAGTATGGACCCTGGTGTCAGACTTGGGGGCATCACAGCCCCTTCTTGTGCTCAAAGATTTGGGAATGATCATATTCCATCCTCTACTCCATTTGTGGAGGATTTTTATTCCCTTCGCTCGGTCTTTACATCAGTGTTCACCCTCACGCGGGTGGTAGTGGATACGTGAACGTTGGGTCTACACTTTATAATCATTTTTATGGCCCATCGTCCACCGCACTGTTTCCTTTGAATTTATTTCTCATGATCATTCCTCCCTATTTCCTATAGTTTGGATTCTTTATTGACTATTTTGGGTAGTTTTGGACTAATATGGTTGTCATGTAGGGTCCAGTTTTTGTACACTCTCTCTGAGGTTTCAACCCGTTCGTTCCAATCACAGGTATCATGTCTAAACTGGCATATAGGTTAGGATTTCACATTCGCTTGCATTTTGCATGACCTTATGATTGTTTCATTTTAACCTTAGGTACGAACCCATTCCATGGTATCACGAAACCTTCATTATGTTGTTAGAAGTGGTACTATGTGAATGGTAGAGCTTTCCTATACATGGGTGTCCTAGTTAGCTCCCCTTTGCATTTGGTACCCATGCATGTGAGTCCTCTCTTAGGTTCGGGAGTCCTTTGTATAGTACCGCCATGCCTTTGAGCAAGAGCTTCATACTCCTCTTGAACTTTATGCTAGCCATTTCCCCAGGACTCCCTTATGTCAAGTTGTAATTGCATTATCATGAGTTTTTCCTGCCTCATTGAGCCTTATTCCAGCTTCCCTGACTTTGATTATCAGCTATATAGCCCAAGCTTGTCTCATGTCTAGCCACACATAGCCATTTTGTATATCCTTTGTAGCTTGATTCCCTATTTTTACCGGGACGGGACTTTCCCCCGAGTGTCGTTATCCTACACGTGTGTCCTTGCATTGAACATGGGTATATTCCGCTGGTTGGAACAAGTTTTTTCGTCCCTTGACACTCGTCTCCTCCTAGTCTGTAACTATAAAGCACTTTTATTCTTTTTCAAGCTTTTAAAAATATTTGAAAAATTCTAAAAAAAAATCAAAAAACCAAAAAGCCGGACAAGAAAAGATGTTATATTTTGCAGCAGTTGAGTCGCGTCACCTTCGAACAGAACACTGTATATCACATCCATTGGTTGGGTTAATAGTTTTAATTTAGGAGCTGTACTCATTTCTCTGAGTTTATCTCCACCAACTGGTTAAGCTTCCAGTCGCTATGGAGCCTCTGTTGATGCCTCCTCTGTCGCATAGATGTCCCAGTTTCGTATATCGAGTTTATGCTTCCTACATTTAGTCACCATTTCTCTTTATGCTCTTGTTCGAAGGAAGTTGAAACCTGAGTCGACCATTCCTCAGTTCTCTTGACTTTGCATATCGGTCATTCCCAGTACTGATACTAGTTCATGCACTTTTTGATCAAGTCCTTCCACATTATACAGCTTTTATGAGTACCTCGTGTTGGATGATGGGGGATGCCTTAATGCCCTCCTTCCAGCGGATTTCATCCCATCGACTTCAGATCATTTATTCTGGGATAGGAATCTAGAGTCATTTTTTAGTGCTTTGAGACTTGCAGTCATCAGTGGCAGGTTCTCTCGTCATCGACAGTTTTGGGAATACATCAATGTCCCCTGATCGATGGATCCTTTCAAGTGTTCGACCTCAACACCTTTATTCACACTTGTTAGTTTGCACTCTAGTACCTTGATTCCCATTTTCATTATCGATGGGTGATCTCACGTCTGTTAATGGTATACATAAATGACCAGTAATCAGACGATGGACTACTATGTTCGACCTCGACACATCTATTCACATAGTAGGACATGTACCATAACGGATTATGTATAATACCTTCCAGATTGGTGGCATTTCATATATTTTACCTCCTTGATCGTGCCAGTGTTCATGAGATTTCAGCTCTCATGACTTGATTCCAGTATATGTCAGATGTTTCCAGCCATTATGGAGATTTTGATTCATTATATATCTTCAGCCTTCATGGAGATCATCATCCTTTGTATATCTTCATCATGGAGATTCTAATCTTTCTATATTGTACATGGCGATGACCACACATGTCATATTTTGTATCATGCCTATTCATGGCCATTGTACTCTTATGTATCCAGGACTACTATGTATACTTAAGTTATGTGCAGAGTTTGATTATTGTATTATACTATTGGATGGTTGGTTCTTCCACTTGGTTCTTCATCACTCCACTTTTGGGATGGACTTATAATGTATTTCGGCCATCGTATGACCCCTCTGACCTTACACATTAGGGGGCATCTGTTACAGTTGATTTTTCCACACATGGTGAATCACACTTTTATGGCCTTCCCTGTCCCTCTGCAGACGCTTTAGACACCATGGACCATTTTTGTACCTTTGATGTGTTAGCACCGGAAATGAAGCCCAAGGTTGAGGAAAGGCCCACCTTTGGGTAACAGCAAAACCACTTTAGTTGTGCCTCCAGCCCTACATGGTCAGAAAGGGATCTCTCGTTCTTCGTCGGAGCGTCTCCACATAAGGTTGTCAGTATTGTGTGTCACCTGAGACTGCTCCGCATAGGATTTTCAATCGTCGTAATCAGGGGGCTAGGATCCTGAATGGGGCAAAGTATGTCAAGGAAGGTGCATGGGGGGGTTATCAAGTGGATGAAGGGCCATGGGTAAACGGAGTCAAAACCTACATAAGAATTGGCTGCTGGTGGAAGAGTGACGTAAAATTGCAAGTGGAGGCAAGATAGCTATTAATTTCCCAATCAGGAGATTTAAGTGAGCGTTTCAGAAGACAAGGAGGGACAGTCCATCATATGGAGTACCGATGAGATGAATTCCATATGACTTTAGAAGAACCATCGTTAAATGCTTGTAACAGCGACCGGAGCATAACAAGTATGAATTCCACACCACTATACCCTAAGTCGCAAACATGAAAGCATTAAACAAAATAGAGTGGGAACAGGAAACACATTCACACGTAAAAGAAAGCACTTATTGGGAAAAACAATAACACAGGAATCTCAACTGTGAATGACAATCCTTTACTGCAATTTATTCATACATAGGTGACGAGTTTTACCAACGAGAACCTCATCCCGAGGATTGTTTCCCAATCTAATTTTCCAACCTCATTCTCCCTCTACCAAGAGTGTTTTTATACAATCCTAATGCTGATATTACAGAATCAAAAACTGTTACAAGTCACCATCCGGCATTAACAGAGCAAAGAGTGGACTATCGCCACATTTTTTACAATCATAAACAAGAATCATGGAGATGTGGCATGTTGTAACTCAGGCTGACAATGTAGAGTCTCGCACCACCCTGCTTCGTGAAGACGGCTCCCGCGTGGCGTGCTGACGATTAATTACCCGCATAGGTTGCCCTAGACCCATTTTGGGTCTCCTTTTCCAGCTAGAGGCTGTCGATCAGAGGCTCACAAGAAGGCCCAAATCCTCGCCCCTACCATTCTCCCATCCTCATCCTTCGTCCGGTAAGACTGTTATAGGAGGAGGTCAGAAAAAGGATGGCCAAACGCCAGGTGATGATAAGTGACTTAAGAAGCTTATCATCCTTGTACCATCCTCTTCCTCCCATGAGGAGGATCTTCCCATGGGCCATGCAATCAGATGTGCACCTGTCTCTCTCTTTTCCCACGACTAAGTAGCCAAATGGAACCCCCAGGAATGGTGTCAGAGGATTTGGACCCACCTGGTCCCAGCATGAGGTTTTGCTCCAATAGCTCTGCCACCACTACGAGCTGGGACTTCAGAGGTTAGGACTGCAGTTGAGAGTGCCGGAGGGACGTCGCTAGGATTTCCAAACCCATGCATCGTATATCTAGAGACTGGACAGTGTAGAAGTGGGTGAATCCCTCTTGGTATCTAACATATGTGCCCTGGTGGTTGAAAGTCTTCTGGCATGGACAACCAGAACACAGATTTTTGGGCCTTCCTACCAAGAGTACTCCCTGTCGAACTAATTTTTTAAACCACACTGTCATGGTCATCTATGAAAAGCTTCTACACTGCTTAGGACTCAACCTCATATAAATCTTACCATCGACACAATTATGTGTCTCATAGATCTATAGAAGGTGGTGTTATATAGCACGAGCAGGAATGGCTTCGAGAAGAGCTGCCTCTTTGAGGTGGCAGCGATGGTGGCATGTGTGGCGCCAGAGTGAGGCTTTTTCCTTTATGATGTTTAATCATATTATATGGCATGGTTAAGATTCCGAATCAATTTCGTGTGGCTACCAAGCTGGTTCTAAGGGTTGCAAATTTGACCATCCCCTGCCTTTTTCGTCACCTTGATGGTGGTGTCAGGTTGTTTTAGTTCACAGCGTCCCTCAGTCTCATGCAAACGTCGGGTCTATAACCTTAGCAAACCAAACCTCTATCTCTTCCACGGTTCTCCTCTAAAACGAACCACGTGCCACGCTTGCAACCCGGGAAAATGTGCCACCGAATGAGACTTCCACCTCAGGCGTATCTCGAATGGCATCGGAGGAATCGACCAATCTGAGATGAGGCAAATTACACTTGTGAACACCCCCTCTACTGTCATTTCCACGCAGGATGAGAGAACCACACCTTGGAAATCTTTCTTAGTCATCCGATCAAAGGAACCTTTCGCTTCTGTCGTTCACGTCTCATTCATTCTGCCCCCAATCTTTCCTTTCTGAACATTCTAGGCAACTCTGGTCCACAACACGTTCTTTGTCGTCAATCAAGATCGACTTC
The DNA here is from genome assembly GCA_001517045.1 of Pseudotsuga menziesii. Taxonomy (NCBI): domain Eukaryota; kingdom Viridiplantae; phylum Streptophyta; class Pinopsida; order Pinales; family Pinaceae; genus Pseudotsuga; species Pseudotsuga menziesii. Next base: position 92,290 of record LPNX010190577.1, read on the forward strand.
TCATGCAGCCATCGATTGGAGTGGGCCCCACCATTTTCGCAACAGAGGACTCAACTATTCATCCATGCAGTTTCGTTCTGCGAAATGAACCTTAGCCGCAGATCTATCTTAGCTTTTATCATGGTCGTTGATTCTTTTCTTCTCCACACCTTTTCATGATTTGGGATTGCGGTTTTATCTGTGCAAGTATGGGTTGCGAAATCGCTGAAAGCTATAGATCTACTCCAAGCCTTATCTCAACCATCGAAGGCTTCTACTCTCTAACAGGTTTCACGATCAGGGGGAAAACGCCTGGACCACACATGTTTACCTGCATGAAACGATCTGGAACTGTTGATCTACCACTGATTGATCACAACCCTTGAATATGGATCACGCCCAATGTCACAATACATTTTCCATTTCCATCATTGAAGGACGGTCACATGAGATTCGATGGGCTGGGACCCTTACCAAGCCTCTGTCAAGCCCTCGAATCAACTGTTAAAATGGAGTGTTAACAACTGGCTCCACGAGGGATGCTATCCTCCCAGCTAGGTAGAAAAGAACCCCCATAGACCAAGTGTCGAAACCATTGGGCCACTTTCAGCTCTTCTTGGACACCTCCACTATGCTTCATGCTACTGCTCCAGCAAACTCATGCCACTCTTGCAAATCATGGTGGCAACTGTAAACCTATGCTGGTAATTGAAAATGGAAACAAATTGAAAACAGTAATGAAGGAAATGCTCGATAACTACTGAGCTTATTTTTTTCTACCTACCCTACCTAACTCTATACACCAGTCTAACTAAGTGAAATCAGACTTCCAGTGAAGCCAATCAAGCAAGTTGATTAATATTCGTGTTCTTGCATGGTGCTTGATGGACAAAAATGAAACAAACAATGGGAGAAGGAAATGATATACAAACTGATCTTTAAGGTAGAGATGCGACCGATCATTGCCTTCACCCAGACCCCTCATGTATTCGGCCACATGGTCATAGAAATCTTGACAACCCCCAATGCATTATGTTACCTGCTCATGAGAAAGCTGTCCAGAGCTTCCTGCTTCTAGGGAGCTGTCAGGCTGACACTTGGAAGATTGCAGATGAGGACCCACGGAATTTTTCTCTAACGGAATCTCCCTCTCTCGGCCCGAAATTCCTGTGACGAAGGTGTGATGTGCTTCGAGAGGGGGGTCTTCAACTTCTCCATTGGAACCAAGCAAGCATACTTCTTCTTGGTAAGGAGATGTTCTTGGAAGCGGAATATTAGAAAAATTGTTTATCTGAAAACGACTACATCCACCTCCATTCTTGCATACCTTTTCGGCCTGCAACACCTCTGTTTCTTTTCGCTTTTACTTGGAGGTCTTGAATATATGCCTTATCAGCTCAAAAGAGGCATAGCACAAGGGTAAGCTATCGTATCCAGTGCTCACATCATCCTTTCTCACTTCGACCTTCTAGCTTGGCATTGCACTTCGACTTTTTTCATCAGAAGGTGTCGTTTCAATAGCTAGCTCGTCAATATTTTGCAGGCACTCTTCTTCATATTCGCCGTACACAGGTGCACCAAGCTCCTTCTCAGAATCATCTTTAGTTAACCAAGAGCAAGGTGGGTCACCATCTTCAGAGAATAATCCTGTAGGACTGTTTATTTTAGCCTCAGGCCGGCCATCTTTCTGCATATCATGAGAGATTTTTGACAGGCCATAGGCTTCCTCCTTTTGCTTGTAGGGCCCAACCAATTTGTATGTGTCTATTATTTCACCACCATCGCCTTGATCTGACAGCTTCCCAGACCTCTTAAGGTTTTCTTCAACCTCCAAACAGTCAGCGAACATTTGCTGCAAGGTGGCTAATCTTCTCTCCAAAAGAAGCAAGGACAGGTCAGGAGGAAAGGCGACTACATAATAGACCTTAGCAGCGTTCTCAAGAGGTTGAACTTCCTTAGGCATGTTGTAGTAGAAGTTTGTGAATATTTTATTAAAATTGGACACAGCCTCACCTTCATGCCTCCTCAAAGAATAAAACTCTAAGAGTATTTGCTCCAATGGTCGGCTCCTACCCCAAAACCTCAAGAATCTGCCAGAAAGATCTTCCCAAGTGTGGATGGACTTAGGCTGCAAATGTTTGAACCAGACTTTGGCATCCCCTTGCAAGGATAGAACAAATGTCCACATGTAGAAATCATCATGTTCTATCTCAAAAAGGTCAGAGAAATGCTCAAAATCCTGAATATGTTTTTTCAGCAGTCAAGTCTTCATATTCTTCATCGAACCTGGGGAGGTACTTGTGATATTTCATGAGAAAATCATGGAGGATAGGAGGCAATAGAAATGGTCTATATCGGCTTGGAGAAATGGGGGAGACAGGGCTAGGTACGATAGCTGAACTATCACCTGAGGCTTCATGATTTCACAGGGGTGTTCTTTGATGTTGGGTGCCCCTGGATAAAGATCTAGGCCAAAATCTGATGTGCAAGATGACGCAAGGCTTTCTATTTGTAAGGAAGGATAAATAGGGACATATTCGTGGCTCAGCTCAGGAGGCGTTGGGGCAGAGAAATCTATTTTGATGGATCTAAAAAGGGACAAGAGAAAACTATAAAGGTAGGATAAGGCATCCTAGAAGAAACACGGACTCGAGTGCCTGGACCTTCTGCCGTGCATTTCTGAATTTTATGAGGGGCCCATTTCCAGGCAGTGTCGGCTAGCTTTTCTCGGTCATCAAATTTTCTGGATTACATTACCAGCAGATTCGTTGACATATGAATCCTTCAAGGGTGGAGTCACCAGGTGAAATATTCTCAACCTTCTTGGTGTCTGACTGATTGTTCACCATCAACCATCAGATCTAAGTCTTTTTCATTCTTCCCGGGGAGGATCTTCAAGTTCGTCCCCAGCAACGGCGCCAGTTTGTTAGCACCGAAAATGAAGCCCAAGGTTGAGGAAAGTCCCACCTCCGGGTAATAGCATAACCACTTTAGTCGTGCCTCCATCCTTGAGCAGTTAGAGAGGGACCTCTCGTTCTTTGTCGAAGCATCTCCACATAAGGTTGTCAGTCTTGTGTTTCGCCTGAGACTGCTCCGCATAGGATTTTCAATCATCGTAATCATGGGGCTAGGATCTTGAATGGGGAAAAGTATGTCAAGGAAGGTGCATGGGGGGATTATCAAGGGGATGAAGGGCCATGGGTAAATGGAGTCGAAACCTGCATAAGAATCAGCTGCTGGTGGAAGAGTGACGTAAAATTGCAAGCAGAGGCAAGATAGCTACTAATTTCCCAATCAGGAGATTTAATCGGGTGTTTCAGAAGACAAGGAGGGACAGTCCATCATATGGAGCACCAGCGAGATGAATTCCATATGACTTTAGAAGAACCATCGTTAAATGCTTGTAACAGTGGCCGAAGCATAACAAGTATGAATTCCGCACCACTATACCCTAAGTTGCAAACATGAAAGCAATAAACAAAATGGAGTGGGAATAGGAAACACATTCACACGTAAAGGAAAGCACTTATTAAGGAAAACAATAACACAACAATCTCAGCTATGAATGACAATACTTTACTGCAATTTATTCATACACAGGTGACGAGTTTTACCAACGAGAACCTTAGCCCGAGGATTGTTTCCCAGTCCAATTTTCCAACCTCTTTCTCCCTCTACCAGGAGTGTTTTTATAAAATCCTAATGCTGATATTATAGAATCAAAAACCGTTACAAGTCACCATTCGGCATTAACAGAGCAAAGAGTGGACTATCGCCACATTTTTAACAATCATAAACAAGCATCATGGATATGCGGTGTGTAGTAACTCAGGCTGACAGCGCAGAGTCTCGGACCACCCTGCTTCATGAAGACGGCTCCTACGCAGCGTGCTGACGATTAATTACCCACATAGGCTACCCTAGACCCATTTTGGGTCTCCTTGTCCAGCTGGAGGCTGCCGATCAAAGGCTGACAAGAAGGCCCAAATCCTCACCTCTACCATTATCTTGACCTCATCCTTCGTTCGATAAGACTGCTATAGGAGGAGGTTGGAAAAAGGGTGGCCAAATGCCAGGTGATGATAAGCGACTTAAGAAGCTTATCATCCTTGTACTATCATGTTCCTCCCATGAGGAGGATCTTCCCATGGGCCATGCAGGCGGATGTGCACCTGTCTCTCTCTTTGCCCATGACTAAGCAACCAAATGGAACCCCTAGGAATGGCGTCAGAGGATTTGGACCCACCTAGTCCCAGCATGAGCTTTTGCTCCAACAGCTCTGCCACCACTGTGAGTTGGGACTTCGGAGGTTGGGACTGCAGTCGAGAGTGCCGGAGTGACGTCGCTAGGATGTCCAAACCCATGCACCATATATCTAGAGATTAGGCGGTGTAGAAGCAGGTGAATCCCTCTTGGTATCTAACATCTGTGCCCCGGTGGTTGAAAGTCTTCTGGCATGGACAACCAGAACACAGATTTTTAGACCTTCCTACCAAGAGTACTCCCTGTCGAACTAATTTTTGGAACCACACTGTCATGGTCGTCTGTGAAAAGCTTCGACACTACTTAGGACTCAACCTCATATAAATCTTACCATTGACACAATTCTGTGTCTCAAAGATCTACAGAAGGTGGTGTTATATAGCGCGAGCAGGAATGGCTTTGGGAAGAGCTGCCTCTTTGTGGTGGCGACGATGGTGGCATGTGTGGCACGAGAGCGGGGATTTTTCCCTTTTGATGTTCAATCATATTATACGGCATGGTTAAGAATTCAAATCAGTTTTGTGTGGCTACCAAGATGGTTCTAAGGGTTGCGGATTTGACCATCCCCTACCCTTTCTGTCACCTTGATGGTGGTGTTCGGCTATTTTAGTTCGCAGCATCCCTCGGTCTAATGCAAACACCGAGTCTTTCGCCTCAGTGAACCAAACCTTTATCTCTTCCATGGTTCTCCTCTGAAATGAACCACGTGCCATGCTTGCAACCCAGGAAAATGCACCACTGGATGAGACTTCCACCTCAGGCATATCTCGAATGGCGTTGAAGGAATCGGCCAATCTAAGATGAGGAAAATTACATGTGTGAACGCCCCCTCCACTGTCATTTCCACGCGGGATGAGAGATCCACACCTCAGAAATCTTTCTTAGCCGTCCGATCAAAGGAACCTTTCACTTATGCCGTCCACGTCTTGTTCATTCTGCCACCAATATTTCCTTTCTGACCATTGCAGGCAGCTCTGGTCCACGACATGTTCTTCTTCATTGATCAAGATCCGCTTCTCATGCAGCCGCCAATTGGAGCGGGCCCTACCATTTTCGCAACATAGGGCTCAACTATTCATCCATGGAGTTTCGTTCTGCGAAATGAACCTTAGCCGCAGATCTATCTTAGCTTTTATCATGGCAGTTGATTCTTTTCTTCTCCACGCCTTTTCGTGATTTGGGATTGCAGTTTTATCTGCTCAAGTATGGGTTGCGAAATCGCTACAAGCCGTAGATCTACCCCAGGCCTCATCTCAACCGTCAAAGGCTTCCGTTCTCTAACAGGTTTCGTGATCCGGGGGAAAAAGCTTGGACCACGCATGTTTGCCCGTGCGAAACGATCTGGAACCGTTGATCTACTGCTGATTGATCGCAGCCCTTGAATATGGATCACGCCCAATGTCACAATACACTTTCCATTTCCATCATTGAAGGACGGTCACATGAGATTCAAGGGGCTGGGACCCTTACCGAACCTCTGTCAAGCCCTCGAATCAACTGTTAAAATGGAGTGTTAACATGATGTTTCCAAGATCATCCCTAAAAACATGCAATAATTGCCATACGTGACTTTTAATCCCTTTCTCACTTTATATACGTGGATTTGACCCTTAAACACGCGTACATTGGGATGTGTGCAAAAGGACAAATAGTTTTGGAGTTTTCCTTGATGTGGATCGGAGTCACTTGTCTCTTGGCCTTCTATATGCCTTGAGATCGCTCAGATTTGACCTTCCATTACCCCATTGAAGAGATATATAAGGAACCCTTTGGATACATTGAAAAGGGGAGGAATTGAAAAGCAAGAAAACTATAGTCTAAGTTTATACTTGAGTTTGCATCCCTTTGTCCCTTGGAGAATTTTGTGTTCTTCCCAAGATTGCCTTTTTCTTGTGAGCTTGCTATCAAGAGATGGAGGATTGAAGTGGTGGAGGCCCAAGTGGGGGACTCAGTTTCTCCGATTCGCAAACATGCCGATAGAGGTTGTCACTATTGTAATCTCTATTTTATATCAATAGAAATATCTTTTCCTGTCGGAGAATGAGTATTTGATCCATGGATGCTTGTAAATGCTTATATGTTATTGATTATATATGCTAGAGTAGGTCTAACACAATTATATATAGCATGCTTGTCTTGTTTGCTGAATGTTGAGGAAGCAAATTGCTAAGACAAGCGAGAGTGGAAAATCTCAACAGGGATCTACATCAACTGTCCAGAATAAGGAACGAATCGAGATCCTTTAGTGTTAGATGTTTGGTTTCTCTTGCATATAGGGAAGGATTGATTTCTGGAGTTAATCTGTCTATTGTGGTACCCCAAGCCATATGATTTTCTCTCTGTAACATCAGTCTTGATGCAGAAAGGATTCCCTAAGAGGTATGGCCGCCACTTCTGTACTGCGTTCAAAATAGTCATCATTTCCTTCTCATATGTAGAGGTGGCTAAACTCTTTCTTGAAAGGGATCTCCTGGTGAATGCAATGGGATGTTCATCTTGAAAGAGGACAACACCAAGTCCATTGTTGCAAGCATCACTCTCAAGAGTGAAGGGCTTGGAAAAATCATGCATCTGAAGGGTGCATCGGAATGAAAGATCCAAGGGAGTAGTTGAGACTGCTAAAGGTTGCATCTGAATGAAATGGAGCTGAGTGATGACACCATGTGAATTCTTCTTAAGGATATTTTCCATGCAATCTGAACTGATGATGCTGAGAGACCCTGGTTGTAAGCCATTGAATGTGTGTTTTTTCCCATTGACTGAAAATGAATCCAGAGTTCAGCAAAATTCCATAAGATAGGTCCAAGTGTGCAAAACCATTGAGCACCTAAAATCACAACACAACCTCCTAGGGGCATGGAAAACATGTTAGACCGCAATTTATAATATCCAATAGAGATACACACACTACGACACTTTCCTTTGCAAGGTAAGTTGCTCCCATTGGAAACCATGACTTTAAAGGTGGAGCAAGGATGGAAAAAACAATAAGCTTTCTTAGCAATCTGAGGGTCAATGAAATTATGGGTGCTACCATAATCAATGAGTATTGTAAGAGGGATATTCTTGAAGAAACCCTTTACCTGCATGGTTTGTGGGGAGGCGACGCCGCTAATGCATGGAGAGATATCTATGGGTGTTCGTCATGTGAATGAGGGTCAATAGGTGGCTGCAGAATGTTGACCTGATCCTCTACTGGATCCTGAGCAGCTTCACAAATTTCAAGTGTAGGCAAAGAAACCATATCCATGAAATAGGGCTTGTGTTCAGTACATTGATGTCCACAGGTGAATTTATCATCACAATTATAACAAAGTCCTTTATCCCTACATGTCCGCATCTTGGATTCAAACAAATGATTGATAGGAGTGGTTCTAGGAGTTGGAGGGATTGGATGTCTTTGGGGAACCATATTTCTGAATGGAACAAAAGTGGATTTGGGTCATTGTTGAGACCTAATCTTGTCCTCCGCCAACTTAGCCAACCCCAGGATTTCCATCATTGTGTTGGGACAGAACATTTTAAAGTCAAATCGGATTGTATCCTTAAGACCACTGATAAAACAACTCATGTAGAATGCATCAGAAAATCCTTCTGTGTGCTTGACTAATTTCTCAAATTTTGTCTGATACTCTCTCATAGTGCCAGTCTAGCGAAGTTTGGTGAGTACTCCTATGAATTCATCAAAACCAATAGGACCAAATCGGTGCAAAAGGAGTTAGCAAAAATCTGTCCATTGGGGCTCTTCATGATCCTTGATGTACCAACAAAACCATTGAAGGGCTTCACGTTCCAAATGAAATGATGCAAGTGGGACTTTGGTGACATCAAAAGTGTTATGCATTTTAAAGTATTGTTTTGCCTTGTGTATCCATCCAGTTGGATCATCACCATTGAAGCAAGGGAAATCAATCTTCGGCCCACGAAAGTTGTTGGAAGCAGAGAACTCAGTGTCTGCAGAAGACTCAGGCTGTTGTCGGTTCCTCATGGTTGAATGCTGAAGATAGAGGTCAAGAAATATTTGATCCAGATCTTCGAGTTTGGTCTTGAGGGCGACAAGCTCTTCTTCCATTTGTATTTTTTCTCCTGCGTGGGTGACAACCATAAGCAAGATTTTTTTCTCTTCAGAAATGGGTAGAAAAACAAAAACATAGAGGGTTTTAGAGAAGGAAAATTTTGAGATGGGAAAAACGCAAGTGGGTAACTAGGTTGTGGACACTCTCTGAGGGACAAGGAAACAAAAAAATGTGAATTTCAGAAGCGGGGTGAAAGAATGGGAAAATTTGTCAGAGAGGGACAATGAAGCAGGATTCGGACACGAACACTTTGGCAAATTTTGAAGGCGATTGGGTGAGAATTGAAGAAGTTATGACAAACCATAAAAATAGACAAATGTGGAATTTCAGGCTTTGAGAAGTGGAATTTGGGATAGGGTCCTCAATTAATGAAATATGGAGAATGGAATGACAGGGGTTATTGTGAATTTTCAAGGGAAATGGAGCTAAATCAAGGAAGATATGGCTAAAAGAACATAAATTTATACTTTTTTTCTTGAAGAAATGATCTGTGGTGGTGCTAGAAAGCTGTGCTTTATCAACTTGAAATGGAGTAAATGATCTGTGGCGGTGCTAGAAAGTTGTACTTTATCAACTTGAAATGGAGTAAATGATCTGTGACAATTCTGGAATTTTGTGCATTATCATCTATAAATAGATATAGACCCCAGGTATATTCGGCTTCCTAATGGTTCGAAGGTAGTCACTCGGCCACCAAGGCTGTCTCAGGCTTGAGTATTGGGGCAGTACCCCTCACTTCACGGCATAGGTAAAAATGCTAACCGCTTGGCCAAAAATGATACTCTTTGGTTTTCCTCATGGATGGGAATCTAGTCAATCTGGTGGGGCTTGTTGCCTTTTTCTCTTAGCAGGTCCTCTCAATGGCCAACTACTTCGGGGTTCCTGTGGTACTCCTCACAATGAGTTTTAGGGCTATGCCCAAGTACTTCCCACAGTTAAGCGGATAGGGTTTATTCCCTGATCCGAATGAAGAGTACTGATGAATGAAGAAGAAATACTGTAATAATCACAGTGCTAAAAAAATGTGGCAGAAATTCCACTCGATGCCCAAAAAAACCCCGTAATTAGAGCTAGGGTTTTGAGACGAAATTTTAAAATGAGCATATCCTGATCTATATTGCTCAGAATCACTATTATAACCTATTTCTAGAACTGGAACAGCCACTCTTCTTCTACCCACTTGATTGGAATAGAAATCTGGGCACTCGGTCAAAATATTTTTGCTCTGCAATTTTCGTGGCCGTTACCGAAATTCTAAAAAATTGTTGATTTTAAATCCACGATATCTCCACTTCCGAAACTCCAAACGAGATGGGTTGTTTTTTGAAACTGTGTATTTTTACAAGAGGAATTCAAATATGGAACCTATTTCTTATGATTCTGTGCAGAAAATTTAAGAAATTAATCTGAAATTCACCGCCCAATTTTGCCCTCTTTTTTTTTGCCAAAAATAAGAGAATAGAAAGAAAGAAAAATCCCACTTGTTCCAAGGAAAGTGCTCTGATACCAAATGTGGAGAACCTCCTACAACAAACAATGAGAATGCATGATTTAACAGAAATATTGGAGCACAAAATATATTTTATTGATCGCGGACCACTTCGAGGGGGCAACCTCCTTTGAGCAAGCTCAATACAAAATAACTCTTCGATGCTTTCATTAGCCTCAACACGTACTTATATACTAATTCTAATCTAAACAACTATCACCCCCCATGAATGTGGGATAATGCAACATAATAACTAGACAACTTAACAACTATTACTTACTCCCCATGAATGTGGGATAATACAACATACTGATGGGACGACTTACAAAGCATATGCATCCGACAAAATATACTAACAAAATAAAGAGGAGGGTTGACACGGGTTCTTAACATAGACATTTTTTGGGGTAAATTTTGCTTTAGTTAGTGTAGCTACATCTTACCTTTTTGTATCTCTCTCTCTCCATAGCTAGTATATAGGTTTTTTAATCCATTCAGGTGAATGCTATTATGTGAGTTACATTGCCACCACATAATAATGGTTCATAACTTTTGGGTTTTTTTAATATACTGAAGACCATAATTTTTTTTTTTAAACAGAAGACCGTCGATTATCCGACAACATGTGACCCTCGTCCAACGAAGTTTCCATATCTCCGACAATGGTGATCCGATGAGCATGTTGCCGCAACTCGTACAAGTCTTTGTCAGTTATTCGCCATCACGTGGACCTCGTCTGACGAAGTCACCGTAACTCTGACAAGAGTAATCCGACGACTCGTAGTTGCAAATTTCACTAAGACGAGTCAGAAATCCGACAACCCTTCCTCTCAAAATCGATGACATTTACAAAGGAAGTGGCATAAATTCGACAAGGATACGTTGGACATCCGACGACCAGTAGTCACAAATTCAAAATTATTTGTCGAAAAACCGACAACCCTACGTCTCAAAATCGATGGCATAAACTCGACCTTTTACAAAGGAAGTGGCCCACCTTTGATAAGGAGCAGTCAGATGTTCGACCACGTAGGAGTTGGAAATTCAATGACTTAGTGGTGAAAGACGTCAGCATATTAGCTTCATATGTTGTAGAAAAGTTGATGGGGTTTGGCATGTCGTCGAATATCTGACGATATTCCACCGACGGTAAACAAAAATGATGTTGTCGAATAACCGACAGGTATAGGTCGAATTTCAGACATGAAATCCGTCGGATTTTGGGCTCAAATTTTGTTGTGACACACATATATTCAACCTACCTATTTTTCCCACATGGCAGTCCTTAATTTTCTAAACACCTATTTTTTATCTCCTCTTTAGAGTTAGGATAGTCCTCACATTTAATTCCCCATTTCCCCATCCACTTGTCATTTTACTTCCTCCAAGTCTTCTTCCTGCGTTTTAGCTCTTCTGCAACAACCACATTGGGCCAATGGTGTTCAGGCATGCCTTCCACCTTTTTTAGTAAATCAACAGACTAATGATCATTGAAGCCTCCATCGGGAACATACCTACCTCAACTATCAAGATCTCATATGGAACCATTAACTTAAGTTTGAGGTTACTATTGATTATGTGTTTTTGAATTCTCTCTATTTGTCTCCACTTGTGGTTTGACATGTTGCTCCCCCAAACTTCACATCCATAAAGGATAATTGGGGAAACCAACAATCCAAAAATATTTTTCTTGGTCTCTCAATCCCATAATTATGCTTTCCTGTACCTATTCTGAAGCAAGTAAGAAGTTATTCATCCTCCTTGAATCCTTTTAGTTATACGTGTCTCCCACCTAAGACTATTATGAAAAACAATTCCTAGGTACTTGTACTCATCCACTATGTCCAAGGATTTTCCCTCAAAGATAAAATTAACCTGTCACATTTTCCGCTTCAGAGAGAAGATCATGAATTTGGTTTTGCTAGTGTTTACTTGCATCCCAATCTCTTGAAAAAAGAGTCATAAGGCCTTCAAATGTTCTGTCAAACCATGCACAGATTTTACATTTAGGATAAGATCACCAACATACAAAAGTAACTTCCCTATGCAACTCGTTAACTAAATACCCTCTCTAATGGTGTTGTTTAACCATTCTTTCAGCTCATCAATATATAGACTAAACAACATGGGGAAAAGGAGGCACCCCTACTTGACCCCAATGTCGTTACCAAAGCATTTAGAAAATCCTTCCTTAGTTATGATTTTAGCACTAACTTGCTTGTAGAGTTTATGGAAAACCGCTCTATATTCGCTTGGAATTCCGAGCTCCTCCATCCTTCTCCAAAGCTTGTCTCTAGGAATTGTGTCAAAAGCTTTTTTTAAAGACAACAAAGCAACAAAATGCCTCCTCACCATGGGTGTCGCAAACCTTTTTGATGAAGTGTCTAAGAGTGATGCAATGATCAATGGTAGAGTGCCTTGGTCTAAAACCATCTTGTACTCTATTACCCTCTTTTTTTGCCCAACTATTGATTCTACGCTCTACCGTGCTCCCAAATAATTTTCCAAGAAGAGTATTGACCATAATAGTGTGGTAATTAGAAGGAGTAATCATGTCTCCACTTTTGTAAAGAGGGATAGTAACACTAGTTTTCCACTCATTGGAAAGTTGCTTTGTATACCACTGTTGAAGATTCCCTTGATGCTTGGGGCCAACGTCTCAACACTCCATTTTAAAAATTATGCCTGCAATCCATCCATGTCTTGAGCTTTACCACTTGCTAATTTTTTTATACCACACTTGACATCCTCCACTAAAAATAACTCAATTGTAGTGTTGATTGTGGGAGGGATACTTTTCTCTTATTCTCTCTCATAGAGAAGCTTTGCATATTCTAACCACTGTGTATCCATTATATTGTTATCTATTTTCTTTCTCTTTTGCTACAGTTCCCACCAAAATCCTTTGGGATTGTGCTTTCCCAAAGAAATTAATTCATTCTTTCTTGAATTCACATAATTTTCCTTTTTTTTATCACATTTTTATACATTTTCATGCTTTCATTGTTTGTCTCCTTCCCTTTAATGGATCTTTTAGCAGCCTTGCACTCTTCATCATACCAGGGATTAGTTGAAAAAGTGTTTAAGACCCTTTTCTTTGGCTGAGATCTTTTGCACACATTTAAAGCTTTGAGAATTAGAGGGACCAACAAACTACTACACATGTACTATGTTTTTACGCTACCTTCTTTGCTTTCGATGTTATTTTTAACCAACAGAAAGTGTTGTTCAAGAGCAACATCAAAGTGTTATATATATATATAACAACATTAAATATATATATATATATATATTAATAATTAATAGGAAAATTCAAGTCATGCGCCTTTATATTTGTAAATACATGAATTGTCTTTTTTTTCCTAGGAAAAAAGCATAATTTTATTCATCTTTCGAGAGAAAAATTAAATCTTGTAGATACACATATTTTTTATTCATAATGGACCATATAGATCCACATACAATGCAAACAAAAAATAGGAACAAAATATCAGTCCTTTCCAGCCACATAAAACCCCCAAACCAATTGGAGAGTCACAACAAAAAACCAACCACATTCTGAAAAAAATAGTTCTGATAGTTCAGTACATGTTCCATAATATTTTTTCGGTAATATAAACAACATAAACTGTAAATAGGCTGAGAGATCATAAAACTTTCAAGAAGAGCATAAAAAAGGACCCACGAGCAATTATCCAAACGCCAAACAGATGCAAATAGTTCAAAATTGAACAACCCTTTCTATCAAAGGTATATGATAATATTCATGCAAAGCAACATCAACCTGTTCAAATATCTTCCATTGACCCAACGTCAATAATAGACCCTCCTTTGAGGCCTTGTCCGCCTCCCTGTTATTCTCCCTGTAGACATGTTTGCACGAAAAAGAATCATAAGAGCCAATGATATCTGAAATTGATGATAATATATTTTCAAGTCTTAAATTTATGCACATTTGGGACTTCTTGATCCAATAAATCACATTCATCGAATCACCAAACACATTGAGTGATCTGCACCCTTTCTCTGTTGCAAAGAGGAGGAGGAGTTTCAGACTGAGTAGCTCAGCATTGTTGTTACTTCCAGCTCCTAACCCCATCTTTAAAATAAAGGAGTGAACCTCCCGAAGGAAAAATATAGCACCCCCCACCCCCAACGCATATATTCTCTTGAGAAGCTCCATCAAAAAAAACCCAGGGAATCGTCCTATCAATCTCTACTTCTAAAACTTCCCTCTGATTTCTCACTCAAATATGCTGAGGAAAAGCACTATGAATACCTCCAGTGAGAATGGCAGTGATCTCTGGAGTGCAACCTTTTTTAGCAAAGATCGAATTATTCTGTGCAAGCCATACACCCCAAATAGCAAGCAAAGGAAATGCTTTCATAGATTCCAGAGAATTAGACCTTCTCCAATTTTCCCAAGCCTGCATTATGGTAATCCTCTCCCAGATACAAGGAAATCCAAATTGCTTGGAACATTCTTTCCAAACTTCTCTAATGTATGGGCACTGCAAAAAGAGATGTAGCACTGATTCTTCAGCATTTTTACACGGTATACACCAACCAGGGCCCTGAAAGCATCTTTTTTAAAGATTAGCCTAGCATGGTGCCTTGTTCTCAAGAACACACCACATGAAAATCTTGGTTTTTGGTGGACTATTGATCTTCCATAGATGTTCCCACCACCAAATCACCGCCCTATTTTCACCTTCTGTACTGAGAGCAAGATATCCAACCTTTGGAGAGTATTTACCAGTTTGATTCGCGTCCCAGATAAGGACATCATCCCTGTCTCGAAGCTTGATCTGAGCATGATTCAAGGCCTCTATATATACTTCCAACTCCCTAGTTACCCTATCTGGAAGTCCCAGATCCCTAGCCCGAATCCAAGAATGTTCCCATCGATTCTCCTGAATAACAGCCGAGAGTTGACTAAGAAAGAGAATACCACGATGTCTCAAGTCCCTCATAGTTCTGGCCTGTAGAATGTGTTCTTGGTTACACCCGACCCAAGGGTCCTCCATGACTCTAATTTTCCTACCATTTCCAATATGCCAGGCAAGACTAGCCTCAATGACCCCAAAAAATTTTACAACTGCTTTCCAGAAGTTCAAGCACCGAACATGTGATTTAACAGGATTTCGAAGCCAATCCTCCACCGATCCAGGACCAATATATTTTTGAATCATAATCTGATTCCATAGGCCCTCAGTCTTCAGCAATCTCCAACCCCCTTTTCCTCCCAGTGACTTGGAAAATAAGAAAAAAAAATTAAGTCCCAGCATCCCAGTCCTTTTGGGATGGAAATCCTCTCCCACTAAGGAGTAACATGGGCATCCTAATTACCACTCAAGAGGAAACAAAAAACATGTTCTACGAGCCGCTTCCGAAATTCCTTTTGGGATCCAGACCAAAGACATCCAATATACCGGAATGGCCTCCAACACGGCTTTTACCAACACCAGTCTTCCAACTCTAGATAACCATTTATGACTCCAAATCTTCATTCGTTTTTATAGCTTTTCCAACAACCAGTTCCAATCCTGTTTTCGGTAGTCATTTGGTTTCAAATAGAAACCTAGATATTTTAGTCCTCCCTCGAGACTTCCAGAACTGAAGAGAAAAAATTTCAAGTAAACCTGCCTCTCCACTTCACTCAGAAGATGAATAGACAGAGTAGATTTCCCAAAATTTATTTCCATACCAGTTTCTCTTGAAAACAGCTTTAGTATGTCAGAGAGGGTATTAAGTTCTCTAACAGAACCATAACAGAAGATGAGAACATCATCTGGGAACAACAAATGAGTCAGCTAAAGATCATTAGAGATGTGAATGCCTCTAAAGGTACCCAATATTTTAGCTTCCTTAATGGTTCTGCTAAGTCCTTCAGCCACCAACAAAAAGAGAAGAGGAGATATTGGGCAACCCTGTCTCAACCCTCTCTCTACATGAAAGAAAGGAGATGCAACACCATTGATCAATACCGAGAAAGATACAGTAGTGATGCAGCTCATAACCCATCTGATGAAAGCAATATCAAAACCTAAATGGGTTAGCAATAAACGAATATACATCCAACTTACCTTGTCATAGGCTTTGACAAGGTCGGTTTTCAGAACAACACCCTTAATATTTTTAGTTTTCATACCATGAAGACCTTCCTAAGCAACACCAATGGCCTCATGGATATGTCTTCCCTCTAGGAAACCAAATTGCTCTTCAGTAATATGTTTAGACAAAATCCCCTTCAATCTCCTGGCTATCACCTTGGTGACCACCTTATAGATACAATTGCATAGGGAGATAGGTCTGAAATCATTCAGAGAGACCGAGTTATACACCTTTGGGATTAGCTCAATGAAAGTAGAATTGAAACTGGTCGGAATCCTCCCAGTGATTCTGGTGTCCTCCACTACTTTTAGAAGATCTTCTCCTAGAGTATAAAAAATCTCCAAGAAAAATTCAATCGTCCAACCATCAAGCCCAGGGATTTTTTCCTTATGAAAGATCTACAGCACAGCCTTGAGTTCACCTCCTAAGACTTCCTCCATCAGTGCCAAATTATCATCCTCATCCACAAACAGAGGAAAACCCTGAGCAATACGTGTAACTTCAGGGAGTGAGACCTGGGCGGGAGCTTTGTAAAGCTTCTTGAAATGTTCAACCCCCTTAGTAGCCATGCCTTCAAAAGTGTCATGGGCAGTGCCTTGGTCATCAATAAGGATCTAAACAATATTGGTTTCCTTCCTTCCTCTAGCATAAGCATGAAATAATGTTGTATTGTCATCCCCACATTCCAGCCAAATCGCTCTACTTTTTAAACGCCATGTTTCCTTTTCCAATAGTAATTGAAACCTTCTACCTTCCAACCGAATCAGAACATCCGTTTCCAACTGATTCAACATCCTATCTCCCTCCCTACTGTAGATCCCAAATAGTTCAAATTCAATCTGCTACAGTTCTAAATCCACCCTCTTCTGCTTGTCCACCGCCCAAGATTTGATATCATTCTTCAGATTCCTCATATTCACTGCAAACTAAAAAGCTGCGATGTTCTTACTCCCAGGGTCAAAGGGAATCCATCTAGAAGTGATAAGCTCCAAGAACACTTCATCTTTAAGCCAACTCTTATTGAATGTAACGTACCCACACCCCATTATCATGCGGAATTAAAAAATTTCATCGAGAACCTTTACAGTTCATCGAAACACATGGCATGGTCGCGAACCACTTCTCGACATTTCCAACACTATCATGCTCCCTGCCATCCTCCATTGATCATTTCGATGATCTGCAAGGAAATATCTCAAAGGAGATTAGACGACAGATAGAAAACGCGATGGAAATCAACGATCATAAACAATCCCACAAACTGGAACCAAATCAACGATTCAGAATCCACCCACAAAAATCAACGGTGCGGAAATCCCGAGTTGCAGGGTCAAAAAGTTACAAAAATTACAATCTCACTCCCCGCAACCCACATCCCGCATCGAAGACATATCAATGGTGGAGAATCATCCCACGAAGATTGAAGGCCCGAAGACTTGATTTGTGGGATTGGGAATTATGGAAATCGTGACACCGCGATTCCGCATCCCGTAAGTTGTGGAAGGGAAACCTGTGGAGACTAAAATCTGCGAAACAACATTTCGCATTCTGCATCCCGCAATCCTACAAATTTGCGCAAAGGAGGATTTCTAGCAGGAAACTTAGCTTTTGACTGAAGTCTTCGATCGATTTGATCATTCTGGCCAACTTTACCCTGCAACTTAGTTTGAAATTCATTGATGGAAAACATGCATAGATGCCTATAATTGCAGTTATTCAAAGGAACAATGCATCCATTCAACACAGCAACATGTTCATCACACTTCATCAAGCAATTTACAATACAAGAAATAGAATTACAGAGAATAACATAAACAAGAGCACTTATCTTGAACAGAACTTGTTCCGCAACCAGCTATGTCACTGCAACGTTCCTCCCAACCATAAGCCAGTGTGCTCCTTAGTCTCTCAGCAACACTGCCACCCCCGAGTTGGGCATGATTTCCTACAGGAAGAAGGGAACACCAGCAGACTCATACATAGTCAAGGGTTCCATACAACTCAGCCAAGACAACACAGTTGGGTTTATCAGGATGTAAGGGAAAACATCCCTACAGATGGCTTTCACAGGCCACTCAGCTAAGCCATCTCACAATTGGGTTCCACAGACTGAACACAGTCAAGCCAGCATTCACCTTTAAGGACCAGTCAAGGCAACAGATGGGTTTATCAGACTGTAAACAGTCAAGCCATCTCACTGCTGGGTTTATCAGGCTAACTAGCCAAACCAACATTCATAGTTGGGTTTATCAGATTATATAGCCAAAGGCTACTCACCAGGTAAAACACAACAAGACACAACCAAGTCAATAGATGGGTTTATTGGGATACCAAGCAAGCCATCTTTCTGGTTGGGTTTATCAAGCTCCCAAGGCAATGAGCAGGGAGAACTGCTAAGCTAGTGAGCTCATCTACAGAGCTGAACACCTTCACAAGACCTATGTAGCCTAGATTCTCCACTGCCTACATGCCCAACACAAGGAAGTATCCCCTTCTCTACTCCACAGCCCCTCATACTACACCTTCCCTTCCAGTGCTCTTCAAGATGTGCATAGCAGGTTCACCAGCCACTCTTATCTTATTGTGAGCTTCCACACTAGGTTTATCAAGTACATCCATGTCTCTCCCATTCCTAAGTCTTGTGCATAGCTCAGACCCGAACCAGGGTGCACAACACAACAATCACAGGGAGACTCTACAACACATGCTTACTCTAGAACACGAGTAACAGGGTCTCCTACACTATGTGGTTTAAGATATCGCTGCAATGTAGCAATCACAATACTTCCAAGGGAGAACACTCACAGAACGCAAAGGATACACACAGGAAGAGCTCAGCTGCTGAAGAGCTTCCCATGAATGGAGATGGATGATGAACAATCCCTCAAACCCGAACGCCCCACAGCTCTCAAACTGTGAGAGTAAAACCAAACATGAATTCATGAGTCCAAACTGGCATACGGTTCTGGTGTTTTCTTGTCCTCGCAAGCAAAACATGACATTCCAGAACTTGGTGTTCTTCCTAGTTCGAAAATTCCCATACTCTTCCCCTTCCAAGCAATAACTACCTCAACCACCTTCTGGAAGAATAAATGGTTGGGAAGAGAAGACAAGAAGGAGGGTAGTAGACAGTTCTGATGGGTGCTCCCCATGACACATGGCTTTTCCCCAAACTGGCTCAAGGTTGAGATTCCCACCCCGTTATCCTTAGGAAAAGCATGCCCCCATATCATTATTCGTTGCATTGACATAGCTGGCTGTGGGTTTTTCATTAATTTGCATATTTACATGATGTTTGCAAATGTGCTTGACTTAGCACAGAAACCATAGGCATCAGCCACAATCACCTATATTCCAAACATTAATCAATGACAGGGCCTTGGCCTTGAGCTGCTTGTCATGATTCGATATAATATTTACATCATATACATTAATGCAACGGGGTCAAAACCGGGGTGTTACATTCCCCTTCCCTTTTAATAGCACTGTCCTCAGTGCTTACAAAATTTGAACAAAATGCTACACTAGAATCGCCTCAGTGCTCCGCAGATTTGAACAAAAATGGATGTGCCAATCGCATCACATCCTCCAGCTCCCATGTAGCCTCTTTAGGACCGTAGTGCTCCCACTACATCTTTAGGTATCCTATGGCTCAGTTTTGGAGCATGGTGACCTTCCTGTCGAGGATGCGCATTGGCTCGATTCATAACTCTCCCTCGGGTTCCACCTGAATCACATCCCAATTTATCACATGGCTAGGTTCATGTATATATTTCTTAAGCAAAGAAACATGAAAAACATTATGATCTCTAGTGCTAACAGGCAATGCAAGTCTATATGCAATTGGCCCTATTCTTTCAAGCACTTCAAATGGCCCATAGTATCTGGGTGACAGCTTGGCACAAGTCCCAAGCTTCAAGGAACTCTTCTTTACCCTCATTCTAAGGTAAACATGATCCCCAATACTGAACTCTCTGTTCACCCTATGCTTATCAACATAGATTTCCTGCTTGTCCTGGGATGCTTTCAGATTCTGCCTGATCTTTACAACCTCTTGCTCCATCTCCTTGAGCAATTTTGGACCAAGCACAACCCTGTTCACTGGATTATCCCAAGTCACTGGTGTTCTACACCTCTTGCCATACAAAGCTTCATATGGACTCATCCCCAAGGATGTTTGTTGTCCATTGTTATAGGAAAAATCTACCAAGTGTAAATAATCTTTCCACTTGGTTGGTTTGTCCATCACATACATGCGAAGCATGTCTTCCAGCACTTGGTTGACTCTCTCTGTCTGCCCATCAATCTGAAGATGGTAGGCAATGCTGAAATTCAACTTTTTACCCAAATCCGCAAACAACCCCTTCCAAAAATTGGAAGTGAACTTGACATATCTGTTAGAGACTATTGCCTTAGGAAATCCATGCAATTTGAAAATCTCCTTCATGAAGATATCTGCAATGTCATCAGTCTTCTGCGTAGACTTAATCGGTATGAAATGTGTTGCCTTTGTCAACTTGTCCACCACAGCCATGATGGAATCATGTTGTCTCCAAGTCATTGGCAATCCTGTAATAAAATCCATGGAAATAACTTCCCATTTCCATTCTAGAACAGGAAAAGGCTGCAAAAAACCTGCAGGGTGTTGATGCTCAACCTTTACTTGCTGACATTTCATGCACCTAGAAATGTATTCAGCCACGTCCTTTTTCATTCCTATCCAAAAGTACTACTTTTGGGTTGTAGCAATTGTCTTCTGATATCCTGGGTGACCAGAATATGGAGCTCGATGGACCTCGTCCATAACAACTCTCCTCAAATTTGCTACCTTTGGAATGTAAATTATGCCTTTATAAGTAAGAAGTCCACCTTCTTCTAGTTTATATCCCTCATACCTCTTCTCAAGACTTTGCTGCTGCAATTTGTCTTTTACTTGCACATTCAGTTCATCTTCGACAATATGATTAACAATTTGTTGCATCAATTTCGATTGGCAAACACTAACGAATGCCATATGCATTTCCTGCACCTTCCTGTTGAGTGCGTCAACTACCTTATTCTCTTTTCCTTTTATGTGCTTGATTTTAAAATCAAACTCACATAAAAACTCCAACCATTTGGCTTGCCTAGCATTCAGAGCAGGCTGATCAAAAAAATACTTCAGACCACAATGGTCTGTCCTCAACTCAAATCTTCTACCCATCAAGTAATTCCTCCACATCTTGAGATCATGTACTATGCCTGCAAGTTCCAGATCGTGAGTAGCATCGTTCTTCTCGTGATCCTTCAACTTTCTGGACTCATAACCTACCACGTGGTTGTCTTGCATAAGGACTCCTACAAGCCCTTGACCACATGCATAAGTACACACCACAAAATCTTTCTCTGGGTCTGCAACTTTCAATATTGGTGCACTGGTGAGAATATTATTCAACTTCTGGAAGCTTTCTTCACACCTCGATGTCCATTCAAACTTTATCCCCTTTTTTCCAAAGAAGTAATGGCATGTGCAACCTTGGAGAATCCTTGAATGAACCTCTTGTAGTATCCTGCAAGTCCCATAAAATATCTTACATCTGTCACATTTCTTGGAGTAGGCCAATTCATAATGGCTTCAATCTTTTCAGGGTCCACAGATATACCCTCTTTTGAGATAATGTGACCCAAATACTGAATTCTATCTCTATAGAAGTCACACTTTCTCAGCTTTGCATACAACCGATGCTCCCTGAGCAATTGCAATGTCAATCTCAAATTGTCTTCATGTTCTTCCTCATTCTTAGAATAAACAAGAGTGTCATCAAGGAAAACAAGAACAAACTTGTCCAAATACCTACTGAAGACACTATTCATAAGGCACATAAATGTAGTTGGTGCATTTGTGAGACCAAATGGTACCACTACAAACTCATAATGCCCATACCTTGTTCTCAAGGTTGTTTTATGAATGTATTCATCCTTGATTCTCACCTGATGGTAACCTGACCTCAAGTCAATCTTCGAAAATACCCGTGTTCCTCTGATTTGATCAAAGAGGTCATCAATCCTAGGCAAAGGATACGTGTTCTTTACTATGACTTTGTTCAGCTGTCTATAATCAATACACAATCTGAGTGTACCATCTTTCTTCTTTACAAACAGAACTGGTGCTCCCAGGGAGACACGCTGGGTCTGATATACTTCTTCTCTAACAACTCTTGCAGTTGCATCTTCAGCTCTAACATTTCTGGTGTACTCATTCTGTAGGGTGTCTTGGACGCTGGTACTGCTCTTGGCACAAGTTCAATTGTGAAATAAATTTCCCTCTTTGGAGGAAGCCCTGGAATCTCATCGGGAAACACATCCCTGAATTCCTACAACACATGAAAGTCCTCCAACCTAGGAGTTTCATTCTCTGGTGCCTCCAAAATATGAGCTACATACAACTGGAAACCTTTCCTATAGAACTTCTTCAACTGCATTGCTGAAATCTGCCTCATAGAAATCACCTTTGGAATGCCTTTCACGATCCTTGAGTTGCCTTCTTCATCCAAGCACTCAAAAGCCTTGTTATAACAGTCAAGATTTACTCTGTGAGCTTCTAACCAATCCATTCCAATGAGGACATCATAGGAACCAAGTGGTAGAACATTCAGATCTACACAAGTGGCCAATCCATTCATAACCAATGGACATTTCCCCACCACTTCGCTAACCTTTCTCTTAGTTCTAGTGGCTAGCTGAACTAACCAAGATTTGTTATGCTTTACTTTCTTAAGGGAAAAAATCTCCATTACTCTAGGAGTAATGTAATTGTGAGTAGAACCAGGGTCAATCAAGATAGAAACAGATTGCTCAACGATCTTACCTGCAACTTCAACCACAGTTGACTGGTGATCTTCCTAGAGGTCCTCCAATGCTGCATAAATCCTAGGGACTACCCTTGCCACTTGACCCACTGTTTCTACTTCTTGAATGTTGTAAGTTGGCCTTGCACTCTCACTCTTGACTGGGAAGTTCCTACGCATGTGGGGTCCTCCACATTTCCAACATTGGAGAGGTTCTCTGTTCTGTTGTGGATCTCTTGGTTTCTCTCCTATCGCTCTGGCTGGCTACCTTTTAGCTTGTGATGGTTGCTTCTGTTGATTTCTGAAACTAGAAGGTTTGAAACCTTTCTTCCTTTAGTCAGACTTCTCATTCTTCTTGTCCTTCCATGACTTATGGTAATCAAGTTTTCCTTTGCTTTTCTCATAGCAATTGTTACAAAGAGAAATTCCTATGGCTTGGGGTACCACAACAGATAGCTTAACTCTAGAAATCAATCCTTTCCTAGATGCGAGAGAAACCAAAACAACTAACACTAAAGGATCTTGATTCGTACCTTATTCCAGACGGTTGGTGTAGATCCCCGTTGAGCTTTCCAACTTCAGCTTGAATTGATGAATTGCTTCCTCAACATTCAATAAAAAAGACAAGCATACTATATATAATTGTGTTAGCTCTACTCTAGAATATATAATCAATAACATATAAGCATTAAAAATCATCCATGGATAAAATATCCATTCAAACACACATTATTGGATAGGAAAAGATATTTCTATTGATATAAAATCAGAGATTACAATGAATACAACCTCTGACGGCATGTCTGTGAATCAGAGAAACCGAGTCCCCCACTTGGGCCTCCATCTCTCGATAGCAAGCTCATAAGCAAAAGGTAAGCTTGGGAAGAACACAAAAGTGCTCCAAGGGACAAAGGGGATGCAGTCTCAAGCACAAGTTCCGGCAACAATGGACCATAGTTCCCTTGCTCTCAATTCCTCATATGCCTTCAATGTATCCAAAGGGTTCCTTATATAGCTCATCAAATGAAAGGTTGAATCCGAGCGATCTCAAGGCATAGGGAAGGCCAGGAGACAAGTGAGTCGGATCCACATCAAGGAAAACTCCAAAAGAATTTGGCCTTTTGCACACATCCCGATGTACGCGGTTTTAGGGGTCAAGCCCGCGTATATATGCGAGAAAGGGTTTAAAAGTCGCGTATGGCAATTTTTGCATGTTTTTAGGGATGATCTAGAAAACATCAAAGGAACAAAAATGGTCCACGGGGTCTAAGGAGTCTGCATAGGGACAGGGAAGGCCATAAAAGTGTGATTTACCATGTGTGGTAAAATCAGCTATAACAGATGCCCTCTCATGTGTGAGGTCAGAGGGGTCATACGATGGCCGAAATACATTATAAGTCCATCCCAGAAATGAAGTGATGAAGAGCCTAGTGGAAGAACCAGCCACCCAATCAGCACTATACAATGATACAGCTTTGCATATAACTGCAAATACATATAGTAGTCCCGGATACATAAGAGTACAATGGCCATGAATAGGCATGATACAATCTGACATATGTGATCATCGCCACGTACAATATACATAGATCAGAATCTCCATGATGAAGATATACAAAGGATCATGATCTCCATGATGAAGATATACAAAGGATCATGATCTCCATGAAGGCTGAAGATATACAATGGATCAAGATCTCCATAATGGCTGGAAATGTCTAACATATACTAGAATCAAGTCACAAGAGCTGAAATCTCATGAACACTGGCACGATCAAGGAGGTAGCATATATGAGATGCCACCAATCTGGAAGGTCTTCTACACACACCGCTACGAGTACATGTCCTACTATGTGAATAGAGTTGTCGAGGTTGAACATAGTAGTCCATCGTCTGATTACCAGTCGTTGATGTATACCGTTAAAAGACGCGAGATCACCCACCAATAATGAAAATGGGAATCAAGGTACTAGAGTGCAAACTAACAAGTGTGAATAAATATGTTGAGGTCGAACACTTGAAACAATCCATCGATCAAGGGACATTGATGTATTCCCAAAGAACTGTCGATGGCGAGAGAACCTGCCACTGATGACTGCAAGTCTCAAGGCACTCAAAGATGACTCTAGATTCCTATCCTAGAATAAATGATCTGAAGTCGATGGGATGAAATCCGTTGGAAGGAGGGCATTAAGGAATCCCCCATCATCCAACACGAGGTACTCAGCAAAGCTGTATAATGTGGAAGGACTTGATCATAAAGTGCACGAACTAGTAACTGTACCGGGAATGGCCGACATGCAAAGTCAAGATAACTGAGGAATGGCTGACTCAAGTTTCAACTTCCTTCGAACAAGAGCATAACGGCAAATGGTGACTGAATGTAGGCAGCATAGACTCGATATGCAAAACTGGGACATCTCTGCGACATAAGAGGCATCGATAGAGGCTCTATAGGGACTGGAAGCTTAACCAGTCGATGGAGATAAACTCAGATAAATGAGTACAGCTCCTAAAGTCAAACTATTAACCCAACCAATGGATGTGATATACAGTGCTCTGTTCAAAGGCGACACGACTCGACTGCTGCCAAAGATAACATCTTTCCTTGTTTGGCTTTTTGGTTTTTAAATTTTTTTTTGGACTTTTTCAATTATTTGAAAAGATTGAAAAAGAATAAAACCGCTTTAAAGTTACAGACTAGGAAGAGATGAGTGTCAAATGGGCGAACAAACCAGTTCCAAGGAGTGGAACATACCTATGCTCAATGCAAGGACACATGTGTAGGATAGTGACACTCGAGGGAAAGTCCCCTCCCAGTAAAAATAGGGAATCAAGCTGCAAAGGATATATATAAAATGGCTCTACGTGGCTAGACACAAGACAAGCTCAGGCTATATGTCTGATACTCAAAGTCAGGGAAGCCGGCATAAGGCTCAATGAGGCAGGCAAATCTCATGATAATGCAATTACAACTTGACATAGGGGAGTCCAGGGGAAATAGGCCAGCAAAAGATCAGGAGGAGTATGAGGCTCTTGCGAAATGTCATGGCAATACTATACAAAGGACTCCCACACGCTAAAGGACAAAACTGTTGGCATGGGCACAAAATGCAAATAAGGCACTAATTGGGGTACCCATGTAAGGTCAAGCTCTACCATTCAAATCATGCCACTTCTAAAACAGCAAGAAGGTTCCATGACAAGATAGAATGGGTTCGTACCTATGGTTATGATGAAACGGTCATAAGGTCATGCAACATGCAAATGGTGGTGAAACCTAACCTATATGCCAGTTTATACATGATACCTGAAATCAGTACGAACGGGTCAACCCAACGGTTGAAACGATGCTCAAAATGGTCTCCTACATCATATATTAGTCAAAAAATGGTCCAAAATAATTAGAAATGGTCCAAACTATAGAAAAGGGGGTAAAAATTTTCAAAAATTTTGAAAAAATTCTATAAATAGTAAAAAATTCAAAACATTATATAACATTTGAAAATTTTAACCAATTGAGCTCAGAACTTCAACAACAAATTCCGGGAGATCCAGTCGGCGGAATCCACTACCGTTTTTTCCAGGTAATTACCCATGCCCTGCTCTTTCATTTTCCTGTAAATTTTATAATTTTCCATGGTCAAATCAGGATTCTAGGCCATTCTAAACCGCACCCTACGGCCCACGCAGAAATCAAGGGTTTTTCCACGTATAGGGCTGGATATACGTGGAAAATGCCCTCAAAGTCACGTACATATGCGGTTGTTTAGCAAACAGTTGCGTATGAGGCCGTGTTCAAGGTTTTTTAAGTGTTCTAATGACTCAAACTTAAATTTAATGTACAGAATGGTTCTAGAATGGAGAGAACATGAGCACGGGGATGTAGAAGAAGCAGTTCATGGTGATCTAATGTCACAACAGGCTCTTCATGTATGCGGGCTCTACAAGTTTTGGTGTCTTGGTGGCTTAAGGGCCAAACCAAGACTGCTGCAGATGCTAGTAGACTACTGGGACCCAGACTTAGAGTCTTTCCAGATTGATGGGATGTCCCTCACCATAGAAGTGGAGGACATATACTTTATTACTGGACTTTCCCGACGGCGGGAAGTGGTGAACTTACGGTCTCGCGGGCCCGAAGGTGGCTTCACCATTGGTGAGTACATAGCTGTGTATTATTATCCGGACATGAAGAAGGTCGGGAGTCAGATCCCAACTAACTCCATACAGGTGCTAGGCCTAAATGCCATAATACTGACACTGGGCAGGATAGCAGGGCTAGCTTCACTCCACTAGGCCTCGTGGCCTCTGATGTTCTATGCAGTGGAGTGCATGAGACCCACTGTGTACGATTAGAGCATTGCACTACTGGGCAACATGAAACACTAGGTCAGTGACTGCAAGATGGGCAGAGTACGAAACTTCGGTTTCAGTAGCATACTGAGCACGTTTTTCTTCGAGCATGTTCCGGGATTGAGCCCTAGAGTTGACATTTCTCTTCACGGGGTTCGATATCCGGCCCAATGACGTTGGGTAGATGCGATGCGCAGAATGGGTGGAGGTAGAGTGTCCAACCCCTATCCAGCTGATTTCTTTCCATGGTGGCAACGGCAGATAGTTGCCATCGATGATTACCCCTATGTGGGGATAGATTTCCAGGGAGACCCCGACATGCCATTACCACCAGGATCGGCATACAGTGACATTGGTAACGAATCCCAACCCTATTTTTAATATTTTTTGAGTTATTAATTTTTTTGTGTTTTTTGATATATGGAATCAAAAAGACATGTTTTTGCATGACAACATATAGTGACATCCTATCATGTGTATGCAAATGTAGGACCACGGCGGCCTGAAGGCTTCCCTCGTCATAGATGGAGGGGAAGGGGAGATGACATTACGGGTGTGGATGCGGAGCAGATGCTTCAAAGCATTCATACCAACTTCATGAGGCTGATACACAAGGTACCCATGGCGCAGGTCAAGGACCTGCGTGAGGCCATGCAGCGTCCGGTGGTGGGTGTGCCATGAGCATGGATGCAGTTATTCAGACGGCTATCTAGAGCCATGGTGACATTCCATGATCAGAACACCCCTCCTCCTCCCCAGGCTTAGATACCTGGGAGTGATACATTTTGTACTACCATGTATTTATATTTTGGTGGCTCGAGAGCCCCATTTTTGTATTATGACACTATGTATTATCACATTTTGGATGTTTTAATGAAATTTTTTTATGATGATCGGTTTATTTATTTACATGTGTAAAAATTTATGTTTGTGATGAGCTTACTGTCTATGAAACAAATGCCAATCTAACACATAGTTAGCATATGAGTCAGCAACTTAATTATTAATTCTTGGAACATGTATGTATGTTATGTTGTCAAATTTTCATTCTAACAATCTCACACATAAGAATCTCCGTAATAATGTTGAATCTCTAACATGATACAAGCCATTAAGCTGTGACACTACTAACTCTGAATCAAGATGTACCTCAAGAGAGAGAACACCATGTGAAATGGCATCTCATAGAAGCTCGATAACGGCACTATATTCAGCAACATTGTTTGAAGAGGGCCGTAAACATACGCCTCCTAAAGACAATACCTGACCCGTAGGAGTATAAATCACCCAAGCAACAAAGGCTGAGTGTTGAGTGTGACGGCTTGCACCATTTGTGAATCCTATATAGATGGAAGACTCCACTGAAATCTGCCATAAGAAACAAAAGCTAATCAACAAACCCGATCACCATAAGAAAGACCTAACTATGCAAAATGTTGTACAATAATATACAATAGCCATCCCTGGCTGAAAATCATGCATAGTACTTTTTAATATAGAGCCCATTTCTAGGCTCCGCCAAGGTCATCCCCTCGTAATCTTATAGCTCATAAGCGCCCTTCTCTAACACACATTTAACCACGTAAGGACTATGCCACATGGGGTTGAATTGGCCTACCCCCAAGGGTTCTTTAGCTTGATCCCACAAAAGGGCCAAATCTCCTTCACTAAACCTCCTTGGACGGACAGATTTATTGTACTGGACCTTAACACGACGCTTATTCACTTCTAAAGCCACTAAAGCATCTCGACGCTACTCATCAAGCTGCTCCAAATGGACCAGACGTTCCTCCAATGGAGAAGTGTCCGGTAAGAGCTCTATGGCTAACTTCAAAGAAGGGATCTCGCACTCAACCAGCAATACAGACTCCACTCCATGTACAAGCTAATATGGAGAAAAACCGGTGGCAGTCTTAACTGCGGTCCTATAAGCCCACAAAGCAGGATATAACATAATATGCCAATTGGTCTTGCTTTATGCAACAGTTTGTTGGAGAATAGACTTGAGTGATTTGTTCACTACTTCAACTTGTCCATTCACTTGAGGGTAATAAGAAGAAGAATGCTTTTGCTTATACCCTAACTTCAAGGCCAACTCTTCCATCATATGATTCTGAAAGTGCCTACCATGGTCAGTGACAAGATCTTTCAGAATACCGAACTGAGTAATAATCTGGTTGAATACGAAGTGTGTGGCTGTCTCACCGTCAAATTTAACTGTAGGCATAGCCTCAGCCCATTTTGTGAAGTAGTCATTAGCCGTGATAATATGATGATGCCCCCCAGCTGAAGTTGGGTTGCAATCCATGAAATCAAGCCCCCACTTAGTGAAGGGACCGGCGGTGATAATGGGATGTAACAGGGCAGGACGCGAGCGCATATTACGTGCGAACACCTGGCAAGGGTGGCACTTCTTGACCGCATTAACACAGTCTTTAAAGATCGACGGCCAGAAATAACCCACTCTCAAGATTTTTTGGGATGTAGAAAGCCTAGATAAATGACCACCACATGCCCCTCCATGGCAATAATTCAACACAAGCTCAACCTCCTCATGAGTTAAACAACGACGTAAAATGGAATCTACCCCACGGCGGTACAATGTGTTATCCACTATGAGGTAATTCTTAGAAACGTGACGTAATCGTCGTCGTTCATCCCATGAAAGGTGAGTAGGTACCTTCAACATTTGTAAATATATGATAATGTCCCCATACCATGGATCCAAAGTTGAGATCAAGAAGATGTGCTCATCGACAAACATATCTTCACAAGTTTCCTCCTCCTCCTCGCTTGGGAAATCAGATATAAGCTCTGCAAAAATCAACGATTTTTTCGATTTTGCCGAGACAAACTTGAGATCAAATTCTTGCAGGATGATAATCCACTTATTATACTTTCCCCCTACCATCCTTCTAGTGAGGACAAACTGAAACGGATTGACATGGGAAACCACTAAGGTCTGGCGAAGGAGAATATAGTGTCTCAATATTTGAACCGCATGAACGGTAGTTAGGGCAAGCTTCTCCACATGGGAATAATGAATCTCTGCATTTATAAGGTTTCGTCTCAGATAATATATGACATGCTCTTGGAGCTCCTCATCCTCTTGAACTAAAACCATACCATTCGTCTCCATAGAGGCGGCCACATAAAGTAGAAAGTCACGGCTATAGTCGGGTGGACTAATCACCAGGGTCGATGCTAGGGCTCGCTTAAGCGCATCAAAGGACTCCTGGGCTTGCTCATCCCAGCAAAAGGTAGTGTCCTTCTTCAAAAGACGCATAAAGCCTCTAGTCAAATTGGCAAAATTCACGACGAATCTCCGTAATAATTTTGCCATGCCTTGCAAACATTGAAGATGTCTAATGTTTTTCGGGGGAGATAATTGAAGTATTGCCTTAACCTTTAAGAGGTTGACTCTTATAACCTCCTTGGAGACAATGAACCCTAATGAGTGACCAAACTTCACACAAAAGATGAACTTGTGAGAATTTAACCTTACCAAATAATGGCGAAACCTTTCGAACACTAATCTCAAATGGTAAGAATGATGCATTCTCATGCGAGAATGAGCAGTAAGGTCATCCAAAAAGACTTCAATAATCGATTTGAGATCATGGAAGATCAAGGTCATAGCCCATTGAAAAATGGCTTCGGCGTTTTTAAGGCCGAAGGGCATCTTCCGATATGCAAAGGTACCCCAAGGACAAATGAAAGCAGTCTTATGTTGGTCCTCAGGTTTAATATGTATCTGATTGTATCTAGAAAATCCATCCATAAAAGAAAATACCTCGCTTCCCGCACACTCATCCAAGATCTGATCAATAAATGCTGTGGGAAAATTATCTTTAGGACAGGCACGATTCAAGTCACGAAAATTAGTGCATATACGGATCGTTCCTTGCTTCTTATCAACCGGAACGGGGTTTGAAACCCACTCTGTCAAGGGAACAAGATAGATAAAACCGACATTCAATAGTTTTTCTATCTCAGCCTTAATCGCCGGTGCTTTCCTAGGATTCACCGCATGCAAGCGTTGTCGAACAGGCTTAGCATTAGGATAAGTTTTAATCTCATCCTCAACAATGCGAGGGTCGATACCTGACATTTCCTCGTATGACCAAGCGAATACATCATGAAATTATTTGAATAGCTCGGTATACTCCTGAATCTCAGCATGGGAACATTCTGCCCCAATATAAACATTCTCAACCTTGCCAGGATCACAATAGATATTGATAGGAATGGTAGGAGATATATTTGCCATATTTCCATCAGCCATCGAACCAGGAGAGCTTAACGAAACCATGGAACTACCAATTCTCTCACTAAGAATCGCCCTATAGTCCTCACACTCCAAACGGTCAAGCTCGAGAAGAAAATAAGATCTATGATGCAACTCTTCCCAAGGTGGCTCGACCCCAGACATAGCCTCAATAATGGCCTCATCTGAAGGAAAAACACTATCAAGGCAGTTATGTGTGTGAGAAGACTGCACTGCCCATGCAGGCAGTACATAAGTGTCCTCCTCCTCTGTCCGCAAAGAGGAAGAACTAGGCTCTACAACAGATCCAAGATTAGCTTGATATGCTTATCATAGTTGCAGGCAATGGCATGTTTGTTTCGATGAGCTCACATGAAGGATTTGGTGTAGGAAGAATCCAAGGATCCTTCATATGGTTTGTGTGAAAAGACACCGATATTACAGATGACGAAGCTTCACCGGAACTAGATCCTATCATAAGGACGAGTGCAGAACAACTAAAGCTTCCCATGAGGAATGGATACATGCCAACACCCACATTCCCAGTTGTTGGCTGAGAGTGCTGGACAATCAGGATAGAAGCTCCCAAAGATGTGGTAACAGGCTGATTCTTGAATGACGTTTGATCAATTGTAACTATCTTCCCATTAAACGGAAATCATACCACTCGAAATAGAGAAGAAGATACGGCTTGCATACTGTACATCCAATTCCTTCCCAACAACAAATTGTAGTCGAGGGGCGCATCAACCACCTCGAACTCTATCGTAACGGTCTTCCCTCCCAAACGGACTTTAAGAGAAGGAAGAATGGCATGCGGTCGAAAGGATCTACCATCAAACGCATTCAACATTGTAGCGGATTTAGACAACTCGAGGGAACCCAAACCCTTCCAACATGCCAAAGACATTACGGAAGCAATAGTGCCTTCATCAATCATAGTGCATTTGACGGTCATGTTAAGACATTTTACGTGAATCAAGAGAGACACATAGTAAGGCAAGCGAGGCTGAAGTCCCGCAGTTTCAAATTTGATGACAGAGGAAGAATTATCATCATGAACACCAAGAGCAGAAAGCAAAGCTTTCCTTTGCGAAGGACAACTCTGAAGTACTTTGAGTGCAGACATCGCACAAGGAGTGTGGCCCAAATCCTCAACAACAGAATAGTTCTGGGCAGCTCGGGCATTAGGATTGTGCCCCGAATGCTTAAGGACTCCCATAGGAATGCGAGGAGCAACTTCAGGTTTATCCACAAGTTTTTCAATATGCAAAGGGCTCTCGGGTGGAACAGGTTCCTTTCCAAGGTCCTATTGTGACGAACCATAGTCCTTCGCATGAGTCACAACCTTAGCAGCACGCACCATATTGATGCAACCATGACCACTGCAAGCCTCTGGCGGATCTTGATCCTCACCAGACTGATCATGGGTCCTCGAGTTCATGTTTTGATTATGAGGCAAAGGGTTGGTTAGCACAGCTGGGCCCTGTGACTATGAATCTTGAGGCTTCTTCTATCCGAGGGCACAAGTGAGTGAGGTGATCATCCTTACATAACTTGCAAGGAAACTTAACCTTACGTTTAGGTTGCTTGCCCCCCCCAGCATTTCAAGTGTTCTTGTCATTAGAGTTGGCATTTTCATTTTTATTCCCACCCTTATGATTATTTTTACCCTTCTTTTTATTCCTTTCAGGTTGCTGGTTACCCTTCTAGTCCGACGATTGTACTACAAGAACACTCATCATTTGGGTGGGTTGAGATGAAGCCAAGGCTTGTCCCGAGGCAGATTGGTTGATAGATAATTGACTGACCTTTTTCACAACCGAATCCACAGGTTTGGTACTCGTGTTGGAGACATTTACCATCATACACACTCTTCAGTCAAATTGGCCTAGTTAAACCACTATCCTAAGTTTAATTGACATCAAGGAGCATTAATTACCA
>LPNX010190577.1:130425-211810 GCA_001517045.1 Pseudotsuga menziesii
CGTACAACCAACAATGCCATCGGCATGTGGTCCAGGTTTGACCTTAGGGTCGAAACTAGAACGCGTAGCATTAGGAATGATCTCATATAGCAAACCGAATTGAGCATAAATCAAGTCCAATTCCTGTGCCCTAAAAATGGCTTGTTCCTCATTCTAAACTCCGGATGTAGAAACATCTTTCGCTATATAAGGTAGTAACGATTTAAGGAACCACTCGAGGAGAAACTCTGGCGGTATGAAGGCTTTAATCAATCTCTTCTGTCTATGCCACTCTTGGATATGGTCTGAGATATGCGTGGCTTTATCTTGCCGAAATGTTGGCAAGAGTTCAGTACCAACGTCATAACGCACTGGTAGCTTGAAGTGGTTGAGAAAAGTCATAGCTAGGTCATCGAACAAAGCGAATGCCCCCCTAGGTAGCTCTATGTACCATTTCGCGGCAGGCCTGGTGAGGGTGCATTGAAATAGCCTTAAACAGATCGAATCTTTGTGTAAGGAATTAGAAGAGCACTATATGTGAAATGTAGTAACATGTTCACTCAGATCTTCTCCTGGTTTTCCCTCGAACTTGGGAATGTCTGAGGGAAGATTATTAGGGACAGCCGGCCAAGCCGAGTCATAAGATACTGGATCATTCGTTAGTCTCGACAAGTCAGGAAAATTTAACGTTGCGAGGAAAGGGAGCCTAGGTTGAGCAGGTCTAAGAGGCGCTCCCTGATAATTTTGATTCATATAGGACTGATGACCGTAACCACCATGGCCATGGCCATAGTAGCCTCCTCCCATTTGACTCGTATAGGGTGGCATGGAAGCACCATAATGCAGTGTACCTTGACTATGTGGAGCTACAAAGCCATAATTCGGAGAGTAAGCGGGTTGTTGATACCCATACCATAAGGTGAATAAGTCTATGCATATTGCGGTCTATAATAAGGTCCATAAGACATCCCATGAGATGTCCCATGAGACACTCCGTAAGAAGGAATATATGCTCTGGAAGTAATAACATGACCTCCAAAAGCAGGGATACAACCTCCTGACACAACAGGAGGTACTTGAGTGTAAGACATGACTGGGCAAGTAGCAGCAGTACAAACATGACTCGTAGCAACATTCTGGCCTGAAGGACCACGTGAATGAGGGGGAGGAAAAGCATTTGAAGAACAAGGAATAAAGGACGAAGGGACATGTGAAACTGTGTACGTGGTATTCCCAACAGTCACTCGTGTTGGTTCTGGTATCTGAATAGGATTACTAACACTAGGTCTAGGACGAACATGAGATGTGGCCTCCACCGTCGAGATGGAGGGTGTAATATGACTCGTGCTCCCAAATCTCTCTGCATGGAAAGAAATGGGAATTCCCCTAGGCATAGTGTTAGGATCAAATTCCATTTCAGCAAAAAATGTCGTATTGTGTATAGGGTTACCAAACATGCCATAACTAACATAACTAGTGCTTGCAGGTTCATGGTGAGTCTCATCGCCCGGCATCCCATACTGGTGACATGTGAATGAGGCATCATAGGTAGAGTGAGTATGTCTTTCATGTGAAGGATCAAACTTAGAATGTACAACCGCGTTAGGTGAAGGATCAAATGAAGGAGTAAACTCTCCTTCATCCACGCGAAGTGGAGAAGACAGCTCAGGAATACCATCTTCGTGATCTCCCATCGTGTGTGAATCAATGTGGGTATGAGTCCGCCTGGACCATCTGCTTCTCTCTCCCAAAGGAGGAGTAGATGTAGAAGGCGGAAGTCCTGCTAAATGGCGAGAATGGCGAGGAGCTGCACCCGTATCCACAACAACTCAAAAAATGAAAAAGACTCTCTAAATTACGCAAACCCTAGGCAAGCTAACGTGCACAGAGCATACACCAATAAAATCTAAAGCCAACCACAAGCAAACAAGGGCAGGATATGTGAGCTCCCGAATGAAGCAGGTATGTCTCGCCTAGGAGAGGCTTGAGACTCCCATACACAACAAGCAGAGGTTCATAACCAATTATTGTGGCCCTCAGCTTCAACGCGTAAAGCGACTGTGTTGTCAGACCCCAACCTGGCCAGGACACCCACAAAATAACCCCTGCAAAGTACCCCCTCGATAACCTAGGTAAGGCAACTAAGGTCACCTCAATATAATCAATGCTCAGGCGGACAGTCGTAGGCGGGATTGACCGTATGGGCAGGGTAGCAAGGCCCGAAACTCTCAAAAGAGCCCCCAGATACGAATACAATCCTGGAAATATCTCCGGTGCTACTTAGTTATGACTAGGGGTCATCCCAATCAATAACCGCTCATGCTGCCTCATGCTTAACTCCCTTTTGAGAGGAGGATCCTGAGAAACACTAATTATACCAAGGAATTTCACACTCTCACCTGGACAGACACATACATGTTGTTGTTTAATAGTCTTGGAGAATTTACTCACAATGAACTATTCCAAGACCCTAAAACCTAATCATGTTGGTGTACCCTATCAAAGAAAATAGTGTAATCCATTTTAATTAAGCGTTGATTTTATTTGGCTTTATTACTCGAAAGAGGTAGATGGTCGTGCAACCAATGGTGTTATGACGCAACATGAAGTAAAATGCACACCTAACAATCAATGTAAATGCATTGTGTCGAATGAAAAACAGGGCATGCTGCTACGTGAAATGCAAAAATTTTCTTCAAATGACAAATGCAATCATTCCTATATGAAGTCCTAACTAATACTCTAAGGAAATCTAGTGCAAGTACCATGCGAAATGCAAAGTGCAATTCATAATGATGCAAAAAAGTAAATATTTTGGATTTTTTGAATAAAAATGAGATGCTAAAGCAAAAGAATGATTCTACTACCCCCAGAGTCGGCAAGCACCATCAAACAACACTCACACACAGTACTAAGGTAAAAGAAATCTAATGCACTAATCCCAACACAAAAAATCAAAAATGCAATGACAAGAACCTTCTTAAAAAAAAAATTATCCTAAAAAAAAATTGTCTCTAGTCAGAAACAAGGATGTATACAGACTCTAGCAGTATCAAAGGAGACTCAGCGATCATCAAAATTCACCCAGCAATAATCAATCTTCCTTTAGAAGGCAAAACTAAGGGCATACGCGTCTGTTTGTAGTAAACCCGTGTATGTACGCGGATATATCAGTCAAAGCCGCGTGTATACGCGATTGTGAGAAAAAAACTCACATACAGGAAGAGAAATGTATAAAAATAAAGGCAAACAGATGAACTGAGACAAAATTCACACCAATTCAGACACTACCGGGAAAACATGCCCCCATACCCGACACAGAAACAGAGAAATAAGAGCAATTCAAGAACATTGAATGCCGATAGAAACCCCCAGAGGACAACTACTAGGAACTCCCCAGTGAAGTCACCAATTCTGTTACGGAGAGAAATTTCTATGGCTTGGGGTACCACAACAGACAGCTTAACTCCAGAAATCAATCCTTTCCTAGATGCGAGAGAAACCAAAACAACTAACACTAAAGGATCTCGATTCGTACCTTATTCCGGACGTTTGGTGTAGATCCCCGTTGAGCTTTCCAACTTCAGATTGAATTGATGAATTGCTTCCTCAACATTCAATAAAAAAGACAAGCATACTATATATAATTATGTTAGCTCTACTTTAGCATATATAATCAATAACATATAAGCATTTGAAATCATCCATGGATAAAATATTCATTCAAACACACATTATTGGACAGGAAAAGATATTTCTATTTATATAAAATCAGAGATTACAATGAATACAAACTCTGTCGGCACATCTGCGAATCGGAGAAACCGAGTCACCCACTTGGGCCTCCACCACTTCAATCCTCCATCTCTCAATAGCAAGCTCATAAGCAAAAGGTAAGCTTGGGAAGAACACAAAAGTGCTCCAAGGGACAAAGGGGATGCAGACTCAAGCACAAGTTCTGGCAACAATGGACTATAGTTCTCTTGCTCTCAATTCCTCATATGCCTTCAATGTATCCAAAGGGTTCCTTATATAGCTCATCAATGGGGTAATGAAAGGTCGAATCCGAGTGATCTCAAGGCATAGGGAAGGCCAAGAGACAAGTGAGTCGGATCCACATCAAGGAAAACTCCATGGGGTCTGAGGAGTCTGCTTAGGGATAGGGAATGCCATAAAAGTGTGATTTACCATGTGTGGTAAAATTAGCTATAACAGCAATACTTAGCCTTCCTAATTGCTTCTTCAAGAGTCATAGGTTCATAAAACTCGATTCCGTCTTTGTAAGACTGAGGCAATCCACTCAAGAAATATTGGATTTTCACCTTTTCGTCTTTGATGTACTTGACATATCGCAACAATTCTAGGAACTTATTTGCATACTCTTCCATGGTCTGTTGTCCCAATATCATCTAATGGAATTATTTGATCTTGTCATCGTAGTACCTATAAGAGAGGTATTTCTACTTGAAATACTTCTAGAACCATTTCCACCTAAGTCTTCTTTCACTGATCCTCCTTACTTGCTTGAAGTGCTCCCACCAAATGGATGCCCTTCCATTCAAATTGAATATGGAAACCCTTGCCTTCATGTTCCCCAAATAATCCTGAACTTGGAAGTACTTCTTTATCCCAAGAATCCAAGCTTCAGCTTCTTGTTAAGTCTTTACTTCGCAATAAAACGTAGGCCCGCTTTAGCCTTCTTAAATTCATCTCGAGAGCGATCCCTATGGTGCCTCTTTCTCTTTCCCTTGCGAGAAGAAGAGCTTGAATCCCCACTTGCCCCTTCTGAGTCAGATGATCTACTAGCTATCCTTATTCTTCTTCTTGTACTGCTCTTACTGCCTTCAGGTTTTATTGTACCCTTTCCAGAGTCTATCTTTCTTTGCAAGTCTGTCAAACTCTGCAACATAGTAGCATTCAACTGATGTTGTTCTTCCTGAGCTTTAATCAGGCTTCTCATGGTGGCGGCAATATATGGTAGCGTCTCTTGAAATCTTCTTCCATTAGATTCTATGTCATCATTTCCAACTCAGACATTTTCCCCCATGGCATCTTGCACACGCTTGTAGGAGTCTCGAGCATCATATCCGTCATGGGTTCTCATGGTTGAACCACAACTTACTTTTCCAAAATATACTATGACTTTGCAAAATGTGTTATCAACACCATTTGTTAGACACATAGTAATTCAAAATCAAAACCATTTACTTACTGTCACCTGGCCTATCTAGGCCCAATGTTATAACCCGCAGCTTTGGCTAACTGATTCTCGGCCCATCCAAGCCCAATGTTGCAACCCACAGCTCTGATACCACACTGTAGTGTACTACAAGTTGGTATCAGAAGGTAATCTTGACTGCTCTCTGGCCCATCCATTCCCAATACTGCAAGCCGCAGCTCGGATGCCACACTGTCATGTACCCATACCCCATTATCTTGTAGAATTAAAAAATTTCATCGAGAACCTTTACTGTTCATCGAAACATAGGGCATGGTGGAGAACCACTTCTCAAAATTTCCAACATTGTCACGCTCCCTCCCATCCTCCATTGATTAGTTCGACGATCTGCAAGGAAAGATCTCAAAGGAGATCAGATGACGGAGAGAAAACGCGACAGAAATCAACGATCATAAACGATCTTGTAGACTGGAACCAAATCAATGGTTCAAAATCCACCAGCAAAAATCAATGGTGCGAAAATCCCGAGTCGCGGGGTCGAAAAGTTACAAAAATTACAATCTCACTCCCCACAACCCGCATCAGAGACAGATCAATGGTGGAGAATCATCCGACAAAGATCGACGGCGTGGAGACTTGATTTGTGGGATTTGGAATTGTGGAAATCGCGACACCGAGATTCCGCATCCTGCAAGTTGTAGAGAGGAAGTTGCAGAAGGGAAACGTGCGGAGACCAAAATATACGAAACGACATTCCGCATCCTGCATCCCGCAATCCTGCAAATTTGCGCAAAGGAGGATTTCTAGCAGGAAACTCAGCTTTTGACTGAAGTCTTGGATTGATCTGATAATTCAGGCCATTACCATTCTGGCCAACTTTACCCTGCAACTTAGTTCAAAATGCATTGATCGAAAACAGACATAGATGCCTATAATTGTAGTTATTCAAAGGAACATTGCATCCATTCAACACAACAACATGTTCATCACACTCCATCAAGCAATTTACAATACAAGAAATACAATTGCAGAGAATAACATAAACAAGAGAAGTTATCTTGAACAGAACTTGTCCCGCAACTAACTATGTCGCTGCAACATTCCTCCCAACCATAGGCCATTGTGCTCCTTAGTCTCTCAGCAACACTGCCACCCCCGAGCTGGCCATGATTTCCTACAGGAATAAGGGAACACTAGCAGACTCATACATAGTCAAGGATGCCATACAACTCAGCTAAGCCAACACAGTTGGGTTTATCAGGCTATAAGGGAAAACATCCCTACAGATGGGTTTCATAGGCCACTCAGCTAAGCCATCTCACAGTTGGGTTCCACAGACTGAACACAGTCAAGCTAACATTCACCTTTAAGGACCAGTCAAGCCAACATATGGGTTTATCATACTATAAACAATCAATACATCTCACTGCTAGGTTTATCAGGCTAACTAGACAAGCCAACATTCACAGTTGGTTTTATCAGACTGTCCAGCCAAAGGCTACTCACCAGGTCAAACACAACAAGACACAGCCAAGCCGATAGATGGGTTTATCAGGTTACCAGCCAAGCCATCTTTCCCGTTGGGTTTAGTAGGCTTCTAAGGCAATGGGCAGGAAGAACTGCTAAGCTAGTGAGCTCATCTACAGAGCTGAAAACACCTTCATAAGACCTATTTGGCCTAGATTCCCCACTTCCTAGATGCCCAACACAAGGAAGTGTCCCCTTCTCTACTCCACAATACCTCAGGCTACACCTTCCCTTCCAGTGCTCTTCAGGATGTGCATAGCAGGTTCACCAACCACTCTTATCTTATTGTGAGGTTCCACACTAGGTTTATCAACAAGATTCTACGTCTCTCCCATTCCTAAGTCTTGTACATAGCTCAGACCCGAACCAGGGTGCACAACACAACAACCACAGGGAGACTCTACAACACAGGCTTACTCTGGAACACGAGTAACAGGGTCTCCTACACTCTGTAGTTTAAGATAATGTTGCAACGCAGCAATCACAATACTTCCAAGGGAGAACACTCGCAGAACGCGAAGGATACACACAAGAAGAGCTCAGATGCTGAAGAGCTTCCCGTGAATGGAGAATGGAGATGGATGATGAATGATCCCCCAAACCCAAACGTCCTGCAGCTCTCAAATCGTGAGAGTAAAACCAAACGTGAACGCATGAGTCCAAACTGGCATACAGTTCTGGTGTTTTCTTGTCCCCGCAATCAAAACACGACATTCCAAAACTGGGTGCTCTGCCCAATTCGAAAATGCCCATACTCTTCCCCTTCCAAGAAATAACTACCTTAACCACCTTCTAGCAGAATAAATTGTTGGGAAGAGAAGACAAGAAGGAGGGTAGTTGACAGTTCTGATGGGTGCTCCCCATGACACATGGCTTTTCCCCAAAGTGGCTCAAGGTTGACATTCCCACATCCTTAGGAAAATCATGCCCCCATCTCATTATTTGTTGAATTGACATAGCTGGCTGTGGGTTTTTCATTAATTTGCATATTTACATGATGTTTACAAACGTGCTTGACTTAGCACAGAAACCATAGGCATCAACCACGATCGCCTATATTCCAAACAATAATTAATGACAGGACCTTGGCCTTGAGCTCCTTGTCATGATTCGATATAATATTTACACCATATACTTTAATGCAACGAGGTCAAAACTGGGGTGTTGCATTGAATTTCAGTGGACTGGGTGGTTTAACAGGACCATTCTTGAAATCCAAAAATATTGGGAAGTGGTCTGAATGTCCACCTTTCCCTACCCATTGTCTGATAAAATGATGTTGTCCACAATCATTTATGTCACCAGAAACTTATCCAGTCTCTTAGCAACTCTCCCTTCCCCACATCTATTATTTCTCCAAGTGGGTGTAAGCTTACAGGGATCAATATCCAACTAGTTTCTCTCCACCAGATTCCTGGTGAAATAATCAGTCAAAAAATCAATACGCGCATGAGGCCCCCAGACCTCAGCCTACCCCAAACAGAAGTTCAAATCTCCTCCAATAATCAAAATTTCTCCCCTCATGAGAGAGCAGTTAAATATTTTCTCTCAAAACAAAAGCCTATTTAGGTATGGACCATAAATATTGACTACATTGTAGATGTCCACATGTTTCGGGACTTTAAAAGACATACCCAGAACCGATTCCATACCCCAAACATTTAGGGCCTTAACATTCTTGGCATTCCAACCAATTGCCAAGCCCCCTGAATGACCTCTAACATCCAGGGTCTAAAAAATCCAACCTCCAAACCAGCTTTCTAACCTAGCTTTTGTTTCCACACCTGCCCACAATGTTTCTCGAAGTAGCATAATATCAGGGCGATCTAAATAAAAAACCCTCCAAAGTGCTGATCTTTTTTGGGGACCAGTAAGACCCCGACAGTTGAAGGACATAAACTTCATCTTCGACCCTTCTTCTGTACATGCACTGCTCTAAGTGCTCTTTCAATAGAAATTTGTTTCCCATCCAATAAATCCTTTCTAGCATGGGACTGTGCTTTGGCTAAATTAGAAATGCGGCCCCTCCCCCTAGGACTCCCAATAGAAGCTTTTCCCAGCCCCCCAGATGTCCCTTTTGTGCATGATCGAAGGAAATATCCCGAATTAGAAGATCTAGGGGGAGAAATTGGGGGAGAAAAGTCAGGCAAAGACGATTCTAGCACCGTCACAGTTGAGGGTTCCTCTAAACAAGTAGCAGAGATGGGTGGTTGGATCACATTAGTTTGAGAGGAAATTGACAGATTTTTCAGCCCATCCACCTAGACATGGCCCGAAACATTCAAATGATTTGTAAATAAATTCATAGATGGAGTAAGGGTAAAATAGGCGATACCAGGACACAGGGCCCCGAACAAGAAAGGATCTCCTACATGACGGACCACCTCTGCCACCGGGAGCCATACTATATGTTCTTCCTCCACCTCATTGCCAACCACAGTCTCGGTCACATGTCCTCAAGGAGAAAATGGAGGAGATGGTGGATCAGTGCATCCCCCCTCACCACCCGAAAAAAACCCTCCCACCATTTTTCCGATGACCAGTGCGGACAGCCATGAAACACTCCGTCGTAGGGTGACCATACACATGACAACATCTGCACCTAAAGGGAACATTTTCATAATCCAATATCTAGTGATAAGTATATTGCCTCCCATCTATCCTCATAGCACTTGGAAGTCCATTCCTGATATTGATATTAACAAGAATGTGAGCCACCTTTTTCAATTTTGTAACCAAGTAAGAGGTATCAACTTCCAGAAAAGTGCCTAACAGGTTCCCAATGTGAGCAAAATGATCTTCATACCAAAAAGGGAGTGGGAGCCCTGAGAGCCAAACCCAAATTGGCACAAGGTCCACCCTTTGTCTGCTTGCATCGAACATAGGATGCCATCGCTTCAACAAAATTGACGCCTGTTCATGGGACCAATTCTTATATAACACCTAGATTACGTGTTCTTCATTGGTGAAATTGAAGGCGAACCAATCTCTTGCAAGGCCTTTGATTTCAGGAACCTCTCCCAACTCACCTAACCCGCACTTCTGAGCCTAATTGACCATGGACCGAACAGTGACCATCTTACCCAAGAAACGACCCACTAGCGAAAGCTTATCCATCTCTTCCATCCTTTCCTAGCTTATGTCATCCCCAATAGCATAGTTTATGTCTGGGTTTAATTTTAGCCAATTTTTCTTCCTCATGTGACCCGGCTTCCTGCTAGTTCTACCATCCTCCTCCCCACTGGTGTCTGAAGTGAAAAAACCTTTATCCAATGAAACTGAGCATCCCCTTTGTTCGTGCACTCTGATCAAGATGCCCACAAACCCTAGATGATCCTCCTTCGCAAGAAAACATTCTTCTCACGAGCGAAATTCCACACCAACCTTCTGAATCCCATCCAAAAACGGTTCCGTTGCAACCCTGACCTCTGCAAAATCCAAGCCCAACCTCCCACCTGAAAATAGAAGAAAAAAAATCGTGTATGTCTACAGGGTCTCCAATACTCGGGAAATTGATATCTTCCAACCGATCAAA
This sequence comes from Pseudotsuga menziesii, assembly GCA_001517045.1. NCBI lineage: Eukaryota > Viridiplantae > Streptophyta > Pinopsida > Pinales > Pinaceae > Pseudotsuga > Pseudotsuga menziesii. The sequence goes on from LPNX010190577.1 coordinate 140,646, forward strand.
TGGTCATGGCGAAGCCAATAGATATGTCGACGGGGAGAAACCATCACTGTTCACTGGAAAAGGTTTTGTAGCTGAAAAACCCTCCGTCCAAGACTATTGAAAAGCAGCCACCCCATCTAACACCCCTCCACATGTTGAGTGCCAAAAAACCACATCTTCCAGGTCTTCGGGTGAATAGTCTACAAGATCCTCCTCAGCCATAGCACTTGCAGGTAAAATAATAAAAACAAAATAGGTAATAGTAAAGAATAAACAGTTACTTGCAGCTTGAAGCAAAAGGGGTAAAAAACTTATTACCCAAGAAAAAACTGTCGTGGTCAACACCTTATCACCGTCGTACTGCCGCTAGCACCAACCCCACCGTCATACCTACTGTCGTCCATCAGAAGACCACAGCTTGCAGGCCATGTTTGCACACCACCCTAAACCCTACGCATAGCTTCAAGCCCTGTAAATGCTTGCCTCGCATGAATTGTCTTATATAAGCACTACCATTGTAATTGTAAAAACATCATCAATATATTTATCAATTATTCAATATGTGGGTTATTTCAGAAATGATGGGTTTATTCCGATTTATTTGAGAATATATTGATACAGATATTATAGTGGTATTAGAGCCAAGTTCATGATCCAAGCCTTTGGCCATATTGTGGTTTTTAACCATTATCCTAGGGCTTCCCTAAAATTGTGGTATTTGACCAAGAGGGAACAAAGGAAGAAGTAAAAAAAAAGAGGTTTAACTTACTACATTATTAATGAATGTGGGAAACTAATTAGTCTTTTATATTGGGAATTTTTATATTAGAACTTTTTACATTAAGTGAGATAAAAATGGGTTTTACATAAAAGTGAAGGGAAACAAGATTTGCACTTGAGTGGGAAGGGTAATAATCATTCCTTCCAACCACCCAATCTACATTCAATATAGAAGAAGTCTTAAGGGGAAAATAAGATAAAAAGAGAATCCAAAGAAGATAAATATTATTAATAATAACCTTGTTGTTATTATTATTTGACGAAAATTTGGATAAAAATAAAATGTTGCCTTAGAGCAAAGTTCAATAAAGATTCCTAAGACCTACTCAAAAGTAGTCAATGATATACTAAAACTTGAGGGAACTATTCAAGGAAAAAGTATTAGCATAGCTATCTATCCAACCATCAAGGAAAATTACATTAGTAACAACTTGGAAAATCAATTACTAGTCCCAAAATCAAGTGCAATCGAAAATAGATATATTTATGGTGATAAGCAATATGAAATTACAGACTTACAACTAACAATTGATGAGTATAAGTTCACATCCCAATTAAATGTTACGACTATATATCTAAATGAGTTGACATCATTTTGGGTTCACCCTGGATGGAAACACTAGGGACATTCATTTTAAACATGGAGAATAAGTTTTTAACATTTTCATACAAAAAGAAAAATATAACATTACAGGATTCTACATGGAATTCAAATCCAGTAACATCTCAAAAGATCTTTAAAATATTTCAAAAATGATCGCCGAAGATAGTCAAAAGTCAATAACAAAAATACAGAAAGAATTCGACAAAGTCATCATATACAAGGAAAAAGAGGTCTCTCGTTTAATAGATCATAACCATAAATTGCTTCTTCAAATCAAGAAAGTAAAGGATAAAGCACAAGACAATCAAAAGTTAGAAGAGGAGAATCAAGTTCTTCAGAAGAAACTATTAGAAAATATCGAATAAAATGGTCACCTTAAGAATCATAAACAATATATAATGGATCATATTCAGAAGATTAAAGATGATAAGAAATCGCAAGAAGAAATGGTCAGGAATCTTAAGAATGATAAAGTTTTGTTGGAAAACAAGTTGGAGCAAATTCAAAAGAGGACAACAAATCCCTTGGACTCAAAAAGCCAAGTTTAGGAAAAAGAAGCAAATACAAATCCAGTCTTCGTGATTATTAAAAAATAAGTCAATTTAGTAAAAAAACAAACAACAAGAACTCCTTATCGACACCCAAATTATTAAAATAATTTTGATAAATGACAAGGTCAAAATGAATAAAAATAGAAGAATTATGAATTAAGAAAATAAAGAAATCAAAATTAACAAACTAAGCAGAATACGAGAAGTTCCATCCAACAAGGCGATCAACAAACAACTCCAATAAAGGTAGATCTCAGATGGTGTTGGAGACATTTACCACCATACACACTCTTTTTGGTCAAATTGGCCTAGTTAAACCATTATCCTAAGTATAATTGACATTAATTGACATCAGTGGAGCATTAATTGCCATCATCCAGTCACACCCACGCCTACCTATAGTCAAGGAGGCTAACTTAGCCTTCTCCTACAGTCAAGGAGGCTAACCGGAGCACTCTGGGGGTGATCTGAGTGATATTAATGCACCTAATTGCTAACTGGTGGTTACAATCAGTTCAACCAGTCAGTTAAGGCGCCTCCTCTCATTAAATATATTATTGAATGATTATTTATTATTATTTAATGATCTGGAGTCAACAGGGGCGCCTCCACCAACTTCTGATGATTAGTTCAGCTTCAGTTAACCTCATCGGGGTTCATTGAAGTCATGGAGCACTAGCACTTGATGGTTGGCTTGCTATGACATGTGTTTGATCTCCTTCAGTTGAGATTCAGTCATTTATTGCACTCCGACTTCACTTAGGGTTTGGTGAGTCAATTAGGGTTTTGGTCAAGTGGTTAACTGAGTGTGAACCAATGGCTTACAGTCAGTTAAGCCAGACTCACTCATTGATTTCGAATTACCTCCTTATGTATTCGAATTCCTCATTGATTCAAGCTATTGCTTGACATTGTTATTGTAACCATTCATTGTTTTGTTAAATATACAGAGAGGAAACCAATTCTAGTCCCGATTAACACCATTTCTGAGTTATTTGTTGATTATTTCTTGATGAGATTGATTATTTGTTCCTAGATCAATGAGCAAAATAATATGGTATCAGAGCATACAGTGGGACGAAGATCTATCTCTCAAAAACAAGCTTTTTGATAGATTTCTCCATGAAACGTGAGCAATAGCTCAAAATTCCAGCACTGCACCAGAATCCAAGGCTTACCACTCAATATCCCAAGTAAAGAACTTGTTGATCAAGCTTGCTTGATTGACTATGTTGGGTGTGATGAAAACCTAGAATGTGCAGGCTGTCCAACCTTATTTTTCCCTTTCTGTTTTGATTTTCAAGTTTCTACAGGTGAAGCATTCGCTACAGTACATCCAGATGGCCTCCTCAGTAGATCTCTTGAATCCATACAATTTCCACTCATGGAAAAGTTATATGGAGATTTAGTTGCGCTCCAAAGGACTTTTTAGATTCACCATGGACACTGAAGTTGAGCCTAGATCTGCCGTAGAAAAATCAAGATTCTTGAACAAGAAGGATGAAGCCTTCGGTTTCTTGTGCCTCTCTATTTCCCGAGACCTTCTCTTCCATCTTACGGATTTGAAGACACCGAAAGAAATATGGGACAAATTGGATTCTCTATACGGAAAGCATGGTGACTTGAGGGTTTACTAGCTCGAAAATGAACTCATGTCTCTCCAACCTTCCAGTTTCGAGACTCTAAATGATTTCTTTACAAAGTTCAAGCATATTGTTTTACTCTTGAAGCAATGCAACGTAGAGAAGGAGGAGGATCAGCTCATCCTTGCCATTCTCTCCAAACTCGAGGCTGATTATTCAGTTTTTGTTTCTACATTCCGTGCGGGAAATCTCACAACCCCCGGATGGAAGATGCCTACACTCAATGCCTTCATTGAGTCCCTAACTAATGAACATGACAAGCTTGTCCAGATGGGGATCATCCAATCTTCCCGTGATCAAGCCCTCCATGTCTCAGGGCCCAAAGATCTGAAGGGTAAAGGAAAGCAACAGAAAAATCAGAAAACTAAACTTGATGCTCCCAAGCCTAGAGTTGAAAACTAGCAGCATGATGAATCTTCCGGCTCAAGGAAGAACAAAGGAAAAGGGCACAATGGGAAAGAAAAAGTCAAGTGTTCTTACTGCGGGAAGGGTTTTCACCCTGAACATGTCTGCATGAAGAAAAAACTTGATGAAACAACCTCTCTCCTTGAGAGGAATCACATCAATCTTTCGGAGAGCTTTCGGAGGAGAGATCACCAAGATCGGGAACCACATCATGAGAAAGGTCATGCCCTCATGGCAAGCACTTCAAATTCCAAAGCACTATTGATTGACTCTGGAGCTTCAAATCACATGATGGCTGAAAAAGACTCCTTTTCATCTTTGGAGACCGGCAAATCCATCCCCATCCACATGGGAGATGACTCCACCATTATTTTCGAAGGACAAGGTACTGTAGATCTTGAAAATGGTTTTTTCTCTAATGTTTTGTATGTACCGTCTCTAGCAGCAAATCTCCTTAGTGTCTATCAGATGACACATACAGGAATGCCTAAGAGAGTCTCTTTCAGCCCAAATGATGTTGAGATAACAGAAATTGCATCCGGGAAACTCATTGCAAAAGGCCTTGCAAATCATCATGCAAAATCCTATGAGTTCTCTCACTTTGTTGCGGATGCAAAGCCCAATGCTCTGCTAACTCATGGAAATGAGGTTAGTAGGATGTGGCATGAGAGGTTTGGCCATCTTAATTTCAAATATTTGCAACAATTACAAAAAGACTCCATGGTTGAAGGTCTTCCGGTCATTAAGGCAACCACGGGAATTTGCAAGGGTTGTGTGATTGGAAAACACCTTGAGCACAAGTTCGATCGAGGGAAGGAAAACCGAGCTACAAGCATATTGGGGCTGATACATTCTGATATCAGTGGTCCGATGCCTGTCACATCCATGAATGGATCAAGGTACCTCCTTACTTTTATTGATGATTTTTCAATATATACATGGGTTTTCTTTCTAAAAAAGAAATCAGAAGTATGTGAAAAATTTTCTGAATTGAAGGCCTTGATCGAAAATGCCTATGGGCTTAAGATCAAGATCTTGAGATTTGATAATGGAGGGGAGTACGTCAGTAATGATTTGTTGTACATATGCTCCCAAAGTGGTATTTAGGTCCAACATTCAATTCCCTACACCCCCTAGCAGAACAGAGTAGCAGAAAGGAAGAACCGGTCTCTCAAGGAGATGACCACCTGTATGTTGGAGTCAAATAAGCTTTCTGCAAATTTGTGGGTTGAAGCCATGCATGCTGTAGCATACATTCAGAATAGGATGCCACACTCACCTGTGAAAGGAAAGACTCCTTTTGAATCATACTTCGGACATAAGCCGGATGTGTCGAATCTACGGGTGTTTGGGTCCACTGCATGGGCCCAGATTCCGCTTGATAAAAGAAGGGCTTTGCAACCGCAAAGCATAGAATGTCTATTTATCGGGTATATTGATGAATCTAAAGGATTCAAGTTGCTGTATATCAAGACCAAACAGATCATCATCGAGAGAAGTGTCAAGTTCGATGAGCCTCTTCAGGAGGTGGAACTAGTGAAGGAGAAAACTGTTGAATTTCCTTCCTATTCTACTGAATATTTGGAAGATGAAATTGGGGGTGATGACCCTTATTTGGATCCTATGATTTCTGATATCAGTGTGCAGCAATCATTAGATGCTGAATCAAAACCTGAAGTGCAAAATCATCTTCCTACATGGGCCCAACAAACACTCTCCTCCGCAGGAGACAACATTGGAAATCCGGATGATCCAAGGAGAACCCGGTCTGATTTCCAAAGAGCAGGTATTGCGCTCTCTTGTTCTGATAATTTGTTGTCCAAAACTTGCTATTTGATGATTAGTTCAGATCCAAAATCCTACTACCATGCTCGGAATGATCCGAGATGGCAAGTTGCCATGAATGAAGAGATGAATTCTCTTCAGAAAAACACTAATTGGGAGCTAGTTTCTCTTCCTCCGGGAAGGAAATTGGTTCAATGCAAGTGGGTGTTTTGGACAAAGGTTGTTGCTGATGGAAGCACCTGCAAATATAAGACAAGGTTAGTAGAAAAATGTTTCTCTCAGATCTAAGGAGTGGACTACCATGAGACCTTTGCATTGGTTGCAAAAATGGACTCCATCCGCCTTGTTTTAGCTATTTCAGCATCCAAGCACTGGGAGGTGCATCACATGGATGTTAAGTTAGCCTTTCTACATGGAGATATTTATGAGGAGATATACATGAATAAGCATGAGGGCTACATCACTAATCCATATTTGGTTTGCAAGCTAAATAAGTCACTAAACGGGTTAAAACAGGCCCCAAAAGAGTGGTATTCCAAGATGGATGCCTTTCTTCTCTCGCAAAATTTTCAGAGAAGTAGATCAGATCCAAATGTGTATTTACAGCAGCATGATGATCATCTAATTATTATTGTTTTATATGTTGATGACTTACTGATCACATGTAGCACAATTGCCTCCATTTCAGCCATCAAAACTGCTCTCCACAATGCCTTTGAAATGAGTGATTTGGGGCTTCTAAAACAATTTTTGGGGCTCGAAATCGAGCAAAATTCTGATGGGATTATGGTCACTCAGTCCAAATAAACTTTAGACCTGTTAGTCAAGTTTAACATGGCTGAATGTAGGTCTGCACCATTCCCTTTCATTTTAGGGATCAGCCTTGAAGAAGGAAAACACACACCTCCCATGGACTACACTATCTATCGACACCTGATTGGTAGCTTGTTGTACTTGACACATTCTAGGCCTGATATTTGTTATGCCGTGAATGATGTATCAAGATACATGCAACAGCCTCATGATCTTAATTGGAAGGCAGCCAAGAGGATCCTCCAGTATATTTAGGGAACCAGGACCTACAACATTCACTATGCTGCAGACTCCGAGCTAGCGCTGGTTGGATACACAGATTCCGATTGGGCGGGTGATTCTATTGATCGGAAGTCAACTTTCGGATATGTATTCATGTTTGGTGGTGGCCCCATTTGCTAGTCAAGCAAAATGCAGGCTGCCATAGTACTATCTTCAGTAGAGGCCGAGTATCGAGGAGCGGTGAATGCTTGCATCCAAGCAATTTGGTTGCAAGGCATTCTTTCAGAGTTTGATCTTGGTAGTAGCTTGTCCACTATCCTCTTTTGTGACAAGCAGAGTGCTATTAAGATATCCACGGATCCAGTTACCAGGCAGAGGACCAAGCATGTAGAGATTCACATGCACTACATCAGGGAACTAGTGCATGACATGACCATCATTCTACAATACTGCCCGAATGATGAGCAGATTGCAGACATCTTCACCAAGAGCTTTTAAGAAAAGAAGTTCACTTACCTCCGTTCACTATTAGGGGTGAGTTCATCAGGGTGATTCAGACTACTTTCAGTGTTCAGCTTGAGGGGGGGGTTTCCCCTCTTTTCTTCACTTAGTTTGTTTTGAGCATTGTTTTTAGTTTTAGCATTGTACAGGGTGACCTATGGCCTTAGTTGCCGGGGCCCTAGCATTTTTATGCATCTATGTTTTCTAACTCTTCCTGAGTATAGCTTAAGGGGGGGTGTTGGAGACATTTACCACCATACACACTCTTTTTGGTCAAATTGGCCTAGTCAAACCACTATCCTAAGTATAATTGACATTAATTGACATTAATTGACATCAGTGGAGTATTAATTGCCATCATCCAGTCACACCCACACCTACCTACAGTCAAGGAGGCTAACTTAGCCTTCTCCTACAGTCAAGGGGGCTAACCGGAGTACTCCGGGGGTGATCTGAGTGATATTAATGCACCTAATTGCTAACTGATGGTTACAATCAGTTCAACCAGTCAGTTAAGGCGCCTCCTCTCATTAAATATATTATTTAATAATTATTTATTATTATTTAATGATTTGGAGTCAACAGGGGCGCCTCCACCAACTTCTAATGACCAGTTCAACTTTAGTTAACCTCATCGGGGTTCATTGAAGTCATGGAGCACTAGCACTTGATGGTTGGCTTGCTATGACATGTGTTTGATCTCCTTCAGTTGAGATTCAGTCATTTATTGCACTCTAAATTCAGTTAAGGTTTGGTGAGTCAATTAGGGTTTTGGTCAAGTGGTTAACTGAGTGTGAACCAATGGCTTACAGTGCGTTAAGCCATACTCACTCATTGATTTCAAATTGCCTCTTTAGGTATTCGAATTCCTCATTGATTCAAGCTATTGCTTGACATTGTTATTGTAACCATTCATTGTTTTGTTAAATATACAGAGATGAAACCAATTATGGTCCCGATTAACACCATTTCTGAGTTATTTGTTGATTATTTCTTGATGAGATTGATTATTTGTTCCTAGATCAATGTGCAAAATAATAGATGGACTACTTCACATACGATGTGACATTTTTTCTTGGGAATTTGTAACTCATATCATTTCATTTCGTTAAGAGTCATAGATACTAACACAAAAGATTGTGACATGACCTTACAAACAATAAATAAGATGTAATCCTTGTCTTCAACAAGTTTTGAGGACAAAGACTCCCTTAAGAGGAAAGCAATGTTGTATAAAAATATATATATATAACATAATATGATATATAAACTAATAACATTAAATATCAATATTAATATTACTAATTAGTTATTAGTAAATATAATTAATTAATTAATTAATTAGGAAAAGTCAAGTGACGTGCCTGTGTTTGAAAATGCATGAATTGGCTTATATAAGCCCTACCATTGTAATTGTAAAAACATCATCAATATATTTATCAAATATTCAATATGTGGGTTATTTCAGAAATGATGGGTTTATTCCGAATTATTTGAGAATATATGGATATAGATATTACACAAAGAGCTTTTGATTTTATTGATTCATGAGAATTCTTCCAGTTAGATGATCTTTCTTGTGTAAATGTTGGGTCTGCTCTTCTTGCAACCCATTTGCGTTTATACCCAACTTAATAAAGAGAGGCATATGATCGAAATTCATCTCAATAGGACAAGCCTCCAGGGGTAATTTTAGGGGCAAATTTTAGCCCAGTGGGCTATTTTTCCATGTTTTTCTCCCAAAAAAGATTTGCCATTTTGCATTTTTTGAAGCCCTGTTTCGCCCAATTTTGATGGAGTAAAATTTTTTCACCCTAAAAATCGCCAAATTATTATATAAACGATATAAAATCCTTGGAAATTGAAATAGTTTTTGAAAAATATTGCCAATCATTTACAGTTGTCGTTTTAAGAATTGGTAATATTCGCCAACATTTATACACTTTTAAATAAGTAAGGTTCCTTAAAATCATCCTTGCAAGCCTCAATGTCGAACTCCAACATATTGCAAATGGAGCTTTGAGAGTAGAGCACATAGTCCACCACACTTTGTCCATTGTAGGTTTTACACATGATGTCACCGGATCTCATCCAAGCTTGCATGCCATTGCAAATAACCATGTGATAAAGGATACATAATCCTAACAACTTAGTGCTAAAGTGTGACACACTCCCATTCCCACCTTGAGAAGTCCTTTTCCATGTGTGAACCTCATTAAAGAGGAGTGTTGTCCATACTCTTATCACTACCCAACTAAATAGACTGATTGCTTGTTGTTCTAGCATTAAAGTCACCAATTAAAAGTATATCTCCTAAAGTCCTGAAAGCAGAAATGTCTCTTTTTAAAGCAACATTAGGGTCTTCATTATCTAAATTTGTCTTCTTGTAGAACTTTGAGTTTTTTTGAGCAAAGTAACATGCAACCAATCTGATTGTTACTTTATCGTCTGTTACATTCAACCAAATAAATTGCTTATTTGGATCCTCATTTTCCACCTTTACAATTCCACTCCACATTTCTCTTATTAGAACTGTGATCCTTCCATGTCCTTTACCTGATTTAGTCTCTTCATTCTATGATGATATTTTATTGTATCATTTGAATTATGGAACCGTGCAATCATCATGCTCATGTGTTTCCATAAGGATAATGATGTCTTTCCCTTCTGCTATGGGCCCCAATCTCGGTTCTCTCTTCCATGGATAACCTCTACAATTCCAACTCACCATGTTTAGATACTCCCGAGGGCCTTGAATCCATATTTTTTATTTGTCAAACACTCACTGAATTGGGCTTTCCCATTTTTCAGCCATGCTCGTTTTCCTGCTTCCCTTGCTAATTTCACTTTCTCCCATTCCTTCCTTCGCTCTTCTTGTTGGTTAAATGTTAAGTCATCATCTAGGTAAATATGAGTTCCTTGAAGCAACCCCCTATTCTTTAGGATAACCATCTTGTCTTCCACACTTCTTAATATAACTCTTACATGTCTATTCCTTTCGTTTTCGTTTTCCTACCAATCCTATTTGCTTGTTGAATATAACTTGACCATTTCAGCTTGTCCTTGAGAAACCCCCTTGCTAAAATATATGTTCTCTCATTCTCTCAAAAGTCCTTCAAACCTTTGATAATGAGATTTGTGGCCTTGTCTTGCCTATCTTTTTCTTCTCTTACTTGCCTCTTGATTTGTCTCTCCATGATTTCTTGTTGCTCAATCGACATTTCCTTATCACTTAAGCCCAATATTTAGCCTCTTATTTTTGTTGTCTTAGCTTGTTTTCTCGCATTTCCATATTTGCAATTGATGATTGAAACTCTTCCATCTAGTTTGTGTTGCTATTTTTCCTTGTCTTTTAACTATTTCCTTCTCTTATTTTCGATTGCTCTAATTCTTGTCTCAAAGCAATCAACTCTTACTGCCCTCTCTCCATACTATTTTGCAAGTTGGTTACCTGCTCTTTGAGAACCATATTTTCCCTTTTGAGGTTCTGAATGACTTCTAAAATTGCTTTTAGCCTAAGATCTTCATGTCACTCTTTTGATTCTATAAACTCGATTTTGTTTTCATGTTCATGAGTTCACTTACATAGAGCTCCGACGACCACAACATCGGAGGTTGTTGTGGAGTTGTATGTGCCCTTATTGCTTTCCTCTCTATTTGTTGACATTGTTTCATTTTCACTTTGCTTTGGTCTAGATTCCTCTTGCCTCCCTAAATCCTCTTTATTTTAGATATTAACCACCCCCTGATTTGCCTGTTCTTCTACTAAAGGACACATTTTGGTGTTGACAATTGCATTGCTTTTAGCTGTTTTCGGTAATATCCATGTGAATTTTTTCCTCTGTGGCTGTCTCATCTTTTTGGTCTATCTACGTCAAAAAATCCCCATTAGCTTTGCATTCACGAAGACCAACCTTTAATTTGTGCCAATTGCATTAGCTTGAAGAAACCCTGACACAAAGATATTCCAAGTCCTACTTATTCTCTGCCAGAATGCAGGGGTAAGACTCTGTAAGTCCTCCTGAATATTGGAAAGTGTGGTTCCAAGGAATGTTCCAACCCTCCTGATAAAGCTTCCTTAATAAGGAACACGGTATTTGAATTTGAAAACTGCTTGTTTTTTCAAATCCATTTGAGATAACTTTCTCTAACTGTAGGGTTCATGGGTGTTTGTTTTCCACCAAAACATGTGTTTCTTTTGCATCAGACGTCATGTCCCCATGCTAGGCTTCCTTGATTATTAACTTGGTGGTTTCAACAGGTTTAAAAGATCTAGTATTATGAAATTCCTCGTTGGTTGTTGCTTTGAAAAGGGGCAATACACACAACAACTAATATAAAAAAGGAGAGAGATGTGGGCCAAAACTGTTCCTCAAGGTGAGACCCCCGACTCAGGCGCCGATTGACCTTGTGTGTGTGTGTCTTGGCTCTATGAGTAGGATAAAAGACAACTAAAACGCCTCGCTTTTTCGGGAATTTTTTGGTAAAAACGAGTGAAATTGTTTTAAAAAATTGCAATATGCGCAATTTTGTAATTTCAACAATCATACTTGCTTGCCCTAAACTAAATACCCATTTTTAGAACTAGAGAAATCGTCAAAATTGCAATTTAAACAATCCAAATTGTTATTTTAGCAAGAATAGCTTACACCAACTACAAGTTGGGGACGTTTTGGTTAGGGAGTTGGCTAATCTCTAGACCATTTGCACCTTTTCAGGCAATTGGCCGGAATCCGGCAACACAATTTCTTGTTAAAAATGAGATTTTCAATGTTAAAATTGCAATTTTTATTGCAGAAATGGATTTAGGACCTTCCATTACCATTGGAGCACCATGATGCAATTCCAATCACTAAAAATTACATTTTGAAAAATTTCCTCAGGATTTTGACCAAAACACTGGCCGGATTTTAGGTGCAAATGATCTAGAGTTTAGCTTACTGCTTTGGTTAGCGCTTATACTGCTCCTTAGCTCTACACGGTTTGAAGCGCTGTATTGACAAGACACCAAGGATGCCCTACTTGAAGGTTAGTGCAGCGATGGGCTACTTGAGCCAGTCACTTCATCGCGATTACCACGACTTTGCATAATTTAGTCAAGAGCAACAGTTGGAATCATTCAAGTGCTGCTTTCGCATTCTATTTCCATTATCAAGTCAATGTCAACAGTTGGAGGGGTCCAGCTTGGCGCTAAAGCCGCCCATCCAGTGTTGCGTTGAATTATTTTAAAATATCGGATTCCTCCGGTCACGGCGGGCCAAGAATTTAGGAAAATCCAGATCCATCCATTTTTCACCAAATCGAGCAGGGTTCGAGCCTCGGTGGCATCGGGAAAATCGTACCTGATACTGCATCTGATGATCCTCTCTGAATTTGGATAGCACTACGCCAAAACTCGGAGCACTAAATGGATGACAACGGGCCAGCTGCAAGTTCTGCTGAGGTTGCAAGATGGGCGAAAACCACCAACAAGAAGTTATGCAGACTAGCTAAAGAGACAAAAGAAGTCTGTCCGGCCAAGGAACACGCAGTAAAACGAGTTCTTTTGCAATTTGAATCATTCGCTCTCAAACTAGCCCAGGTTCTGAAAGAGCTTTCGCAAGATGCAGAAACCTTGAGTGTCAATTACATGGCTTTGGACATGAAGCTACTGGAAGAGAACATAAAAAACACTGAAATTCTAATACATGACATATCTGGTAGGTCTTCGCTCTATTTATTAACTTGTTGCTCCACAGTGATTGATCAAGTCAAGGTTTTTACAAAGAATTCAGGGACATTTCTGGAGAATGTAATCTTGGAAGGCTCTTCCGTTGCATTAAGGTTTCATGTTTCTGAAGCCAAGCAGTTGATAGAGAGGGGAATTCCCAAGCTCGAATTAAAGGATCAGATTCTTTGCAATTCTTTTGAGGATGGTGCTCTGGATTCAATTGTAGCCGACTACTCCCTCAGCATCAAGCTCGCGGAACAGATAGCCGAGAGTTTGCAGATTCCGCTAGACTCTGATGCTTTTTCCGCTGAATTGGAAAAATTGAAGATCGAGAGGACTGAGGCAGAGGAGTTCAAAGGAAAGGTACACTCTCTGTATTTGGAGCAGTTTATTGTTTTGCTAGAGAAGGCAATTTCCTCAAAGCGCAAGCCTATCCGGACATACTCCTATGTTAAGGATGAGTCCAGCCATGGTAAGCAGAGCACCCACAGAGACATTCCCATGCTTCCATTGCAGTCATTTATTTGTTCCATTACAAAGGATATTATGCGGGATCCAGTCCAGATTGCGTCGGGGCAGACCTATGAACGCGCTGCCATCGAAAGATGGTTTGAGGAAGGCCATACCAGGTGCCCAACAGGGGTTGAATTGAAAAACATCAAGATGAAGTCGAATTTTGCTTTGAAACAGTCCATTGCAGAATGGAGAGAGAGGAATTATGATATCAGGTTGGAAAATGCAAATGAAATCATTAAAAATTCAGAGGATGAGGAGGAGCTGTTAAAGGCAGTGCAAGACTTACAAGCTTTATGCGAAGAGGACTCATTAAATAAGTACAAAGTAGCAGCCAAGGATCTTATTCCCAGGCTCGTTAGATTCACAAAATCCCCCAGCAAGTTGGCTGTTAAGGCATTCTCTACTCTGACTGTCCTTGCAAAAGAAAATGCCGAAATCCAGGTAATTGAGCCAAAATGCTCCTTTCTTATGTAATTGCTTTCAAACAGAAGGAAAACTAAAGAGTTTTTGATGAGTTCTAATGAGTTCGTCTAGAAGTTTCAACGTGTTAGACTTGCTTGATTCTAAGCATGGTTGTATAGTATAGAGTTTGTTGCAGAAAATAAGTTCATTTAAATACTTCAATTTACAGATGAAATTATTCCATCAAGAGGAGAAGAAAAAGTTTGTTAAGTAATTCGTTGTTTTTCACACACATTTCTAAAGCCAAATAGTGGGTCATTTTAGGTCTCGTGAAGAGTTCATTCAAAGATGAAAAATCTCAAGGCGAAGCATTTCCGAAGTGGTCTGCGACCTTCGTATGCAAGTCAAATATGGAAACCTGAGCCTAAAACTTTGGTAGAGGCTGTACGGAAAGCTCAACATTTGTGAAGAGTAAGCTTAGGGCCATTAGAAAAGCTGGAGGAGATTGAACGAAACCAAGAAGTGAAGGGAAAATGGCAAAGAGGATTTAAGCCTCATTCTCACTGATGCTGGCATGAACAAGAGCATGAATCTGCATGGCCGTCCCATTGTAAGACACAAACACTAGCAAATTGGAAATATAGTCTGCTTCAAATGTAGAGAGGGATAAGGGACATTATGCAAGAGATTGTCCAATAGTACCATGATAGAGTTTCAGTTTTGATTGATCTCAGAGCTAGTCATAATTTTATGTCACATAAGATAGTAGAGTGGTGCAAGCTTAAGGCAAAGAAGCATGGCAGACTATGCTTAGTCCAACTGGTCACAGGAACGAAAGGGAAAATGAAGGAAGTAGTAAGAGAATGCCCCTTGGGATTGACTGGCTTATCTATAAGACAAATCTTATCATTTACCACTCGGATCATATGGTGCCCTAATCAGAATTGAGTGGTTAGAGTAACATCAAGCAAAGTGGATTGTTATAATAAGAAATTTGATTGTATCGATGATGAGGAATCGTGAGCTCTTTACAACGAAGACATGTCTTCGGGAGCGCCTTATATACTGGACAGACTCTCCCTCGGGAGGAGGGGAGCCTGTCTAATGCACATCCGACGGGAGCCTGTCCAATGCACATCGTCGGATCCGGGGAGCCTGTCCAATGCACATCGTCGGATGTGCATTGCACAGGCTCCCCTCCCGAGGGAGAGTCTGTCCAGTATATAAGGATTGCTCTTCGCATAGTGTAATAATGTGATACGATAAGTTATTGAGATACGATAAGTTATTGAGACGAATATTGGAGTCAGATTCGGAGAAGACTCTTCCACGAAGACACCTGGTGTAATACCATAGGTTGTTGAGATTCAAGAGGGAAATGAGGAGAATTAACTCATCGCTCGCAGAGATCTGGACCATCGATCGAGATGAGATCCTCGTCGTCCAGTGGGAGTTTTAGATCCTGCCGTGTCCTCCACAAAATACCATGCGGCCCTATCATTCGCAACATGTCGCAAGGGGAAGGTAGCGTGCTTGTTGTCGATCTCCTTCAGATGGACGGTATGCGCATGGCTTGGACACTCATTAAGATGTTAGTGTTTGAACATAGCATGCCGTCCAATTAGGTATCGATCAGATGACTCCGGTTCAGCAAAGTTCAAAAAGGAACCTCCACCAGACCTTGCTGTTAATTTCAGGCTGGCACACGGCATGGCGAGAATACAAAGAGCTAGCCGGTCGACCTCGACGCGATAGAACCCATTTGGGAAGTGTCACGGGGATACCGTGAAGTCATGACTGTGTGTTTCCATGAACGCAGGGGAAGACGCAGGATCAACCTTGATAGTTACAAGTTACTGTTGCTGTAACCAATTTTTGGCCTGACGGTCGGCCTTTGAGCAACAAATAAATAAGACAACACGACAAAAATTCGACGTTTAGTTTGGAACATAGTGAGAAGCTGATTTGAGTCTAGGAGATTACGCCACTAAAGAGTTTTAGCGACGCCAAGAATTAGTAGAGGGGATTGCACTAGAGCAGATGAATTATTCACTCTGTAACTTCTGGGGCATCAGCATAGAGTGGATTCTCTTAGGAGCAGAAGTAGTCTAAAAGTTATATGATTTGAACTTTTTCTAGTTATCATCACCAGAGTTTAGCTATACAATCTTTGGTCAAATTGCAAATTTTCATTTCTGAAATTGCATTTTTGAATGCATAAATGGATTCAGCACCATCAAACACCCTTAGCATCCAGATTGTGCAATCTCAACAACTTATATTTGCAATTCCAACAATTTTTCTCAAATTTTGCCCAGTTTTGAGGCACAAGGCACAATGGTTGGAAAAATGTGACTAGAAAAGGTCAAAATCATAGAATGTTTAGACTACTACTATTGAGCACCTTTGTAATTAGTTGCCTTCAGATACAATAAAAGAGTTAAGCAAACCGTTTCAAGTTGGAGTTTTCCCATATTAGGTTTCTCCATGATAATCTCCGTCTCTCTATTATATGTGATTGATGTTAGTTTGCAGTGAGGTCTTTGTATTTCTTACATAGTCATATAATTAATTTATAGTAGCATATTAACAAAGAAGAGCACTTATCTTTGTGATTTTCTTGAAGGCAGAGAAGGGATAACCACAGTGAATGCAGACAAGATTGGGGAAACTGGGTGAGCTAGTTCCAGAAAATTATGAGATTGGAACAAGAAGAAGGAAATAATAGTCTCAACATTAAAAAATAGGGGACCATCAAGAAGGGAACGGGTCTAAAGCCAAGGTTGCAATTAAAATTAGAAGGTCACATGTTAATTTGGTGGGAAAATTATGTTATCCCTTAAAGATTATAGAAGGAACCACTAGTGACTCAATGGGACATGTTACCAACTTACCACACAAACTAGCATCTTAAGATCGAAGCCTTGAAATCAATGATAGCTCATGGATAATGTTGTAAAGGAAAGTATCCTATGGCTAGGGTTTAAGAGGTCATCAACGTACTGGGGTTGAAAGGTGGATGCAAATGGTTCTGCAAGTAAATACATGCAAGATCAGAGATTAGAATGGTTCATACTTTAGCCAAACGAAGGCTGATCCAAGCAGCCCTTCAATCTTCCTCTTGCTCCTCTTGCTCCAAGAGACTTGAAAAACGAATTATACCTTCCTCAAACTAGTATGACCACATATAAAGCAATGATAATCAAATAAACCTGAAATAATAAACTGATTGACATCAACATTTGATCATAAACAGAGATTGAATCACACATTGAACAATAATTTGGGAAGAAGAAGGACATCACATCTTTATTAATCTTGAAAACAAGTACAATTATACATTCCCTTCAAGTTCGACACCTCACGAAACCTTGATCTGGTTCTGCTGCTTCTCTTCTCCAAGGAACTCAGCCTCCAAGCTCTGCAACACAAGGAGAATGCTTCGAGGGCAAAGGTGTGGGCAAAGAGAGCTCCAAATCCTCCAGCATAACAATGCAAAGATTCCAGTCCCCTCTCATGGACCTCCCTACCTCTATTTATATGCTTAATGAAGAGTTAGGGTCAAAAACAAAGTAGTTACAACTGAAGGAGTCAGTTGCATAACTACCCAAACTACCCAAATTTCAAAATATGTATTTTTTTGACATTTTCAGGAGGCGTACGCGGGTTGCAGAAACAACAGTTGCATACACGAGGAGGTATACGCGGGTTGCAATGTAGAAAGTCACGTATTTAAGGCGTACACGACTATTATATATAGCAACTCATGTACGTATGCGGGTTTCCTTAAGGAAACACGCGTACACATAAAAAAACTCATTTTTAGGGTATTTCTGGGCATTTTCAGACTTTGGTGTCTTTTAGAAAGTTTTAGCTAACAGAAATATCTTTCCAACGGTGCAAAAATGGTCAAACAGAGTTACAAAACTCAAGATATGGGTCCTCCAAGTTAGGTGTTTGTTGAGTGACTTTCAGTGACTTTCATGAAGTTTTCGTCATGGAAGTGTCGACATGTGACAGAATCATGGGAAAGTGGTCACAGGCAGAGATGTGTCATTTTGAGCTATAACAGATGCCCCCTAATGTATGAGGTTAGAGGGGAAGACGATAGCCGAAATACATTATAAAGGAAAACAGCTGAGTATGGAGAGAGCAGAGAATCCAAGATCGAAAGGCTCGAACAAAGGTACCTGAAAGAGGGATAAATGTCAGACAAAAACTAATCTCTGGGACATACAAGTCCATATACAAATCATCGCCATAAAGATACAAGCGGATCCAACATATGTATAACTGATGAAACTATCATGGTCGTTCAATATGCAAAAATGCGCCATATCAAATCTAAAGGAGTCATGGCCACAAATGAACAAGGTGGATCCATACTCAACAATCGATCACAGCCACAAAAATACAAGGTGGATTTATGTCTCAGCAAAATGTCATATAAAGTGTGACAAGGTCTTGCGTAGCTTGGGAAATAGCAAAAGATGATAATGCTACTGTCGACCCAAGGTCTTCAATCCAAACCGCCCAAAAATGTACGAATCCTAACCATGCGAATAAAGGAGTTGAAGTCGAACATGGAGGAAACCGTTTGATTACCGGTCAATAATGAGAACCGTTAACAAACGTGAGAGAAACCACCATTAATGAAAATGGTCCCCAAGGTACCTAGTACATTCTAACAAGTGTGAATACAAGGACTTGAAGTCGAACACTTGAAGAATCCATCGAGTAGGGGACATTAAGGTATTCCCACTACCCAATAACGAGGGAAATTGCCATTGATGACTACAATCCCCAAGGTATTGTCATAAAACTCTAAATCTCATCCCCAGAGCAAGATGTGTTGCAGTCGATAGGAAGAGATCTGTTGGAAGGAAGGCATTAAGGCATTTTTCATCATCCAACACGAGGTAAGTCAAAGACTAATTGGATCTGGAATTGGTACTGAATTTCACGACAAGGACCACCGAAGACATGATGTAATGAACTGATACCAGGGAATGGCCGACACAAAAGGTCAAGGCAACTGCAAAATGACCGACAAAGGTTTAATCCTTGAACAGTGAGCACGACACAAAAGTGACTTAGGCAGCTTTTGACACGAAAGGACCAACGACAAATCTGCAATGTAGGAGACATTGATAGATTCCCCATATAATTGGAAAAGAAACCAATGGGAGGAGTAAAAAACTCTGAATCGGGTTAAGGTCAAAACACTAGGACCCAACTGTTGATAGACTCAAAACTGGTGCTTTGTTCAAGCTGCCATGATGTAAAATACATGTGAATGAACTTCCCTTCCCCTCTTTCTTGTAAAGGTTTAACGAGTCCAAGAAAGCAAACTCGGAACCATCTTCATTTTTGGCAAGTTTGAAGAAGAGGCAGAAGAATGCTTGATAAAGCACTGATTCGTGGATTTTACGAGCCCGAACTAGTACATGCTCGACGGTGTTTTCATAGTTTAGAGAGTCTGAAAACTCCAAAGAAGACTCCAAGGGGGTCGTTTTTCATACAATTTAGTCTCCTGAGGCCGGAAAAGTATAAAACAAATCACAGAAGAACTCTCTTAGCTTCTGAAGAAGTAAGGCGCACCTTTTTCGTATTTAGTTAGGAGGGTCCGAAAAATGTTAAATTACCACCTACCCAACGCTCCTTCAAAAGCAGCATATAGCCTGAGTTTTACGAGTGTGAAGGAAGGCAAGATCACTCGGAAAGATCCATTTGATTACGAGAAATGGGACTTACAACAGTAAACTCGATGCTTTGTTCTTTAGGGTTTAACGAGCATGACAAAGACATAAAGTACACTCGAAATCTTTTTCATGTTTAGGTCTAGAGCACGAAAACGAGAAAACTAAGGTCATACCGGGGGTTCCTTTTCCGTAAGTTTAGTCCCTCATGTCCGGAAAAGTGATAAACCTAGGCTTGAGAATACTCTTCTCAATTCCGAAGAAAAGAATGTTCATTTCTCGTATTATTCCACATGGTCCGAGAAAGCGATAACCTACCACCAATGTGGATGCCCGTTCACATATTCTTAATGAGTCTGAACGGACAAGTTTACTCAGCAGTCAAGTCTATTTTGAGGAGTCAGACCTGGGCCTAAAGAAACTCAATATCTTTCCTGTGAAGTTTTAATGAGTTCGGAAAAAGTCAACTCGCGGCCTCCTTACGGTTTTTAATGAGCTCGAAGGAGAGCAAAAAGAATGCTCTAAATGCGAGGAGACGAGTGTCATAGGCAGGCGAAACTAGTTCCAAGCGTGAGGAACAAACCTATGCATAATGAAAGGAAAGCGAGCAAGATAAGGACACTCGGGGAACGTCTCCTCAAGTTAAAAGGCGTCAAGTTGCAAAGGCAAAATGATACAAGGCTTAGCAACGATGAGAACAGGGCTTATACAACGAGCTAAAAGCGTGGAAGCCGGCATCAGGCTCATAAACGCGAGCAGGGCACATGCAAATGCAGTTACAACTTGAACAACAAGGCGAGGCTAGTAAACAGTTGTGACTCCAACTAAAATTCCTGTCTCCAAAAAACAACAACATCAGAATCACATTTAGAAGAAAAGATCTGATGCAGGTCACTTTAGTAGAAACACATGCGACTTTGCTATCTTCTACAAAAGGGAAAATCAAGGCAGAATCGACCGAAGAAGATTCTATAAAACCAAGGCTCGAGGAATTATAATCAGTAAGATCAACCTCAGGAGAAAAGCAAAAATCAACAAGGGAGATAGAGTCTGTAGGAACAAACTCAGTATCATAGGAGTTGAAAAATTCATAAGAAAAATCAAACTCATCAGGATCACTGACTTGCTGTTCGAAGGGAGAGTCCAAAAACTCAAAAAGTCCAACATAAGAAGACCGATCTATGGAAAGATCAGGCTTACTAAGCAAATCAGGGTTAGACTTAGTCACAACTCAACCAACATCCAATAGAAGGTTAGACTGTATCAAAGACTCTAGGAAGACTTCATCCGAAGGAAGGAGATCATCCAAGATAGGACACATGTCTAAACTTTCAAATGGATTAATAGAGTGGAGATTAGGCCCCATAGTCTGTATAGGATGACTCACCTGGTCAACTGCTGGGACCAAGTCCCGAGAAGGTAAGCATGAAAACAGAGGCTGATTCTCAGTAGCAATTGAACGCAAAGGACATGAGGCCACATAGCTCACCTGTGGCGGGGTAGTGTCTATAGAAACACCGGGAATCAATAAAGGAAAGACGTGGTCTCTAGTTGGGTCAGGAGACGGATCAAGAAAATCCAACTGATCGATAGTGACAATTTCTTCGCCATGATTAAAGTACATCAGCCGAAAGAATGTTGACACCACAGCTTGCATGGCATAGACATAATCACGTCCAAGGAGCATATTGAAGTCCAAGGGGTCTTCTATCACCATGAAGTCAACTAAGACGGTCTTCCCACCCAAAGTAACAGGTGTTTGAGCAAGAATTCCCAAGGCTGTACAAGTTCTTCTATCAAACGCTAGTAACTGACCAACAGTCGACACAAGGTTGGGAGATCCCATGCCTCACCAAGCATGAGCAGACAAAATACTAACTGAGGCTCCTTCATCAACAATACAACGAGCAATCGTGTAAGGTTCAACTTTGACCTTTATCTGGAAAGGTTCATTAGAAGGAAGGCGCGGCTCAACTAGGCTATCCCAATCAAAGGAAGCAATCCGAGAGTTTGGTGGGGGTTGATCCGAAACGAGTTCAGTGCCCCCTTGTTCAGTAAGTTTTGAACTGGCAATGAAGAAAATGTGACTAGCAGACACTTCACTCTCCAAAGGAAGAGTGGGATTGATCGACAATGGAATCGATTCAACTGCTTCATGAAAGTCACTCTCCGAAGGGAGAGTGGGATTGACCAAAGATGACATTGGTTCAATCACATCAGGATCACTCTCCGAAAGAAGAGTGGGATCGACCAAAGTTGAGATTGGTTTGACCACTTGATCAACCAAAGGTTGAGTAGGTTGTTGAGAAACTATAGGTTGTTCAAGAGAAGGAAATTCTTGAGTCTTGGACCACACTCTTCGCACCTCTGCGATAGCAGGGCACTGGTGAGTAAGATGATCTCCCTTGCATAGCTTACAAGGGAACTTAAGTTTGCACTTCGAACGACTAATTTTCTCAGCGGTGTCAACATGACTAGCAGTGGATGATTGTTTTCTCTTAGCATGACCTACAGAGGATGAGAGTTTTCCCCCATCATGAACTGCAGAGGCTGGGTGACTGGGTCCAACCTAACTAAGAGAGGCTAGTTGTTGAGAGACTTTAGGATGTTCAAAAAAGGGATGACCATGAAACCAAACTCTTCGCACCTCCGCGATAGAAGGACATTTATAAGTAAGGTGATCTCCCTCACAAAGGTTACAAGGAAACTTGGGCTTGTGTTTTGAACGGGTAGTCTTTTCAATAGTGTCAACATGACTTGCAGTGGCTGAAAGATTGTCTTCAGCATGAACCACAGAGGCTGAGAGACTGCCCCCAGCATGACCTGCAGAGGTTGAGAGACTGGGTCCAACATGACCTACAGAGGTTGGATGGGCACCACCAGCATGAACCACAGAGGCTGAATGGTTAGGATCAACATGCTTTGCAGCAATTGAGTGTGTGCCCCTAGCATGAACTACAGAGGCTGGGTGGATGGATCCAACATGACTTGCAGAGGTTGGATGGGGAGGTTCAACTTGAACATCAGAGGTTGAACAGGTGTCCTCAGCATGAACTACAGAGGCCGAGTGACTGGATCCGACGTGACCTGGAAAGGTTGGAAGGATCCCACCAGCATGATCAACATAGGCTGGATGGTGAAGATCAACTTGACTTGCATAGGTTGAGTGCTTAAATCCAACATGACCTGCAGAGGTTGGATAGGTGCCCCCAACATGAACTGCAGAGGCTGGGTGGTGAGGCTCAACTTGACTTGCAGAGGTTGAACGGGTGCCCCCTTTCTTATGTGCCTTCTTCCTATTCCTCATTCTTTTTCTCCTTTTAAACTGTCGGTTACTAG
Source organism: Pseudotsuga menziesii (assembly GCA_001517045.1). Classification (NCBI taxonomy): domain Eukaryota; kingdom Viridiplantae; phylum Streptophyta; class Pinopsida; order Pinales; family Pinaceae; genus Pseudotsuga; species Pseudotsuga menziesii. The sequence continues at coordinate 163,595 of LPNX010190577.1, forward strand.
TATCAATACTTTCACTGGATGAGGTAGAAGGAGGAGGAGAATCAACTATAGGTGAAGGGGAAGCAGTGTTTTGATGCCCTTGATATAAATGGTTGGAGTGGAAAACAACCACACCGGTAGCCCTAGGGTGAATCTAGGTAGATTTAAGGTGGCCATCAAAGGAACACCAACATTCCTTGTGAGAGGAATAGAACAAGGAGTTCCCAGCATGGGGATCTCTTGGTTGGTGTTCAAAGGGGTGTTATCCAAGTTTCAAGCTAAGAGACAAAGTTTGAGGTTGATAGGCAACCAAAATTACAAAGCACACACCTAAAGGCACACTAAGTAAAGACAAACCACCCAGCACTCACTAAAAAATTCCTAAAGCCAAACAGACAAACAGGTTTAAGATACGCTTTCCAAAAGAAAGCTGAGAGACAGTTACTTGGCGTCCCTGTAAATGTTTTTAGGCACAAGCGGAGGAATCACCCACCGCCCTCCCACACCTTCTACCGGGGTTACCTTCCAAGCCCGTCCAAGGTCAACTAGAAATAACCTTTCGGTGTACCTGTGTATGAACCCTAGATGTCAAAGAGACTAAAGGTTACCTTAACTATATTGATAGTCTAGGGGGACAGTCGCAAGCTTGGTTCGTACGCATGGGCAGGGTAGCAAAGCCCGAAACCCTGTCTAAGACAGAATCCCCAGATGCGCAAAAACCTTGGTCTATGCTTTGACAAGGAATCAGAGGGTTATCTCTTTAGTCCAAGCCTCCACGTGGTCTCGTGCTTAACTCCCGTTTGAGAGGAGCTTCCCAGATACAATCAATGTAGAAAAGGGTTTACCTAGTGATTGGCCAACTACGTCTAAAATTTTATACTTGTGGGGAGTTTAAACTCTCTATCCCACAAGTCTAGCCTGAGCTAGTTGGTGTATGACCCTATAAAATAAAATTTACTAATAATTTTTAAATTATATCGTTTATTTTAAGGGCTGTTTTTAGTCAGAGGGTAAATGGCATGAAACTTATGTGGTGTTTTGACTCAAAGTTGAAACAAAATGACTAAACAAAGAGAAATGAAATGCAAAAAGCAAAAACTATTCTCTTCTTCTTTTTCAAATAGAAACTTGAAAGCCACAAAAGAACAAATTCTTTTTATTTTTTATTTCAAAAACAATGATATGCCATGCAATCTAGACTAAAAACCTAATCTACATGCATATAAAGCAAACATGTGTTTTTTATTTTTCTTTTATAAATACAAAAGAAAAACTACCTACAAAGCAAAGTATGCAGATAACAAGAACAAAGCAAAATGAACTTTGTTATACAACCACCAAACAGACTCTAGAATGCCCTAAAGTCAGTATAAACCCTACTTGGAAGGAAGGCTTGCATAAGAGACAAGTCAACTACTTTGGCATGGTTAAGTTAACCACCAAAAGAAGAAGGAAACAAACACCAACAAGCTTCTGAACTCAGACAAAGATTGCTAACAGAGGCTGTCCAGAAACATAAGCCAAAAATCATGCCAAGCAAAGGGGGTGGGGGGAAAGAGCAAAGAGAAAACCCAAATGCTACATAAAGGCTTACCACATAGATAAAGAACAACCAAAAGGGATGACACTAACTCCCTGGAGTCATGCACCTGTAGAGGACACCAAAAGACCTACCGAACAACCTTCAAACAACAGAAAAAACCACAAAAGAGGAAAAAACATTGTTTAAAGGGGCATACGCGAGTTTCACTACTAACAGGTCGCGTGTCATACGCAGGTTGACATTACAGCAAGTCGCATGTACAAGCACACACGGGTTGTACCGCTGATAAGACGTGTATCATACGCGGGTTGACAGTATAGAAAGTCGCGTGTACCAAACCAGACACGTGACTGTTCAGTCTGCAACTCGCGGATGGGTGGAAAAAATCCCCAAAAAGGTCAAAAACAGCCTTAAGAAGGCAGGGGCAGTATGCTATCAGACTTAGAAGTTGTTCCTAAGTGGCAAGAAGGACCCGAAACCAATGCAAAAGACTGAAAGAAAGACAGAGAAACCCCAAACAAACAAGGCTCTCCCCAGCGGAGTCGCTAGTTTTGTTGTAAAGGAAAGTATCCTATGGCTAGGGTTTAAGAGGCCATCAACGTACTGGTGTTGAAAGGTGGATGCAAATGGTTCTGCAAGTAAATACAAGCAAGATCAGAGATTAGAATGGTTCATACCTTAGCCAAACGAAGGTTGATCCAAGCAGCCCTTCAATCTTCCTCTTGCTCCTCTTGCTCCTCTTGCTCCAAGAGACTTGCAAAACGAATTATACCTTCCTCAAACCAGTATGACCACATATAAAGCAATGATAATCAAATAAACCTGAAATAATAATCTGATTAACATCAACCTCTGATCATAAACAGAGATTGAATCACACATTGAACAATAATTTGGAAAGAAGGACATCACATCTTTATAATCTTGAAAACAAGTACAATTATACCTTCTCTTCAAGTTCGGCACCTCATTAAACCTTGATCTGGTTCTGCTGCTTCTCTTCTCCAAGGAACTCAGCCTCCAAGCTCTACAACACAAGGAGAATGCTTCTAGGGCAAAGGTGTGGGCAAAGAGAGCTCCAAATCCTCCAGTATAACAATGCAAAGATTCCAGTCCCCTCTCATGGACCTCCCTACCTCTATTTATATGCTTAATGAAGAGTTAGGGTCGAAGACAAAGTAGTTACAACTGAAGGAGTCAGTTGCATAACTACCCAAACTACCCGAATTTCAAAATACGTATTTTTTTGACATTTTCAGGAGGCGTACGCGGGTTGCAGAAACAACAGTCGCGTACACGAGGAGGTATACGCGGGTTGCAATGCAGAAAGTCATGTATTTAAGGCGTACGCGACTATTATATATAGCAACTCGTGTACGTACGTGGGTTTCCTTAAGGAAACATGCGTACACATCAAAAAACTCATTTTAGGGTTTTTCTGGGCATTTTCAGACTTTGGTGTCTTCTAGAAAGTTTTAGCTAACAGAAATACCTTTCCAACGGTGCAGAGATGAGGTCAAATAGAGTTACAGAACTCAAGATATGGGTCCTCCAAGTTAGGTGTTTGTTGAGTGACTTTCAGTGACTTTCATGAAGTGTCGTCATGGAAGTGTTGACATGCGACAAAATCATGGGAAAGTGGTCACAGGCAGAGATGTGTCATTTTGAGCTATAACAAATAACTAAGATGGAGGCCAATGTCACCACACCTTGCTCTCTTTTGTTCTTTAGGTTATATCTTCTCTAGCTCAAGGGAGGAATCCCTAGGATAGGATTACTAGGGTTTAACAATGGAGCACAAGGTGAAATTGAAGAGTAAACTTAACAAAACAAAGTGTTTTTTTTACAAAATATGAGAGTGATAAAGGGTTTGGAGATCAATGTCTTATCCAATGGGCAAATGGGTCAACCAAGGATTGCATGAGGGTTTCTTTAGAAAGATTAGAAAGGGCTAGGGTTGTTGTGCACAAACCTAGCTCTTCTCTAATGGCTGGGTTGATTTCAGAGATCAAACTAAGGGAAACTCCTAGAGCAGAAATTTCAAATGGACCTAAAGAGGAATGCTATTCATGGTGAGCATCGGAAACACATGATGACCGAGAGTAGATAAGGTGCACCTAAACTACACTTCCAACTAATAACAACCACATGAAAGTTAGAAAGCGTAATTCTTCATTACCTCAAAGGCATTGACAATTTGAAGATCTATTAACCAACCAAGCATAAGCAATAAGAAAAACCTTCGATCGAGCGCTAGCATCAACCATCCATAAAAGCCAATAGATATTTCGTTAAGTCCAACATGATTTCTCCCCCAATCCAAACATGACAAAATTTGAGGAAAAAACTCTTTTACATCGAGATGAGCTAAACTTTCTTTACAATAGAATAATCATAAAAAGTTAAAAACCCTAGATCTAGCTTAGGATGGAGTAAACAAAACAAAATACGCCAACATACCCTAACAAACTCTAACAACATCCATAAAATGAGGTGGTCAAGGCCACATGTACATGTATCCATCAAGTGGGATCCATGAAAGTGTTGATTTTTTTGAGTAGCATCGAGAGCCCTTCTCTTAGGAGAATGGGACCACCTGGTTCGGGACCACGGTGAAGGCTCAATCTAGTGTTGAGTGACCATTCTGTTGAATGGTAGATATCTGGTATGGAACCATGATATAGACCCAACTCTGTTGATGAAATTGTCATTGATGCCAACATGGACTTGCAGTGGCCCCACAGGATGTCATTGATGCCACCAAGTCTCACCTGCAGTGGCTTGACCCCTTATAAAGTTGTTTTGCACCTTGCAGTGCTTAGGATCCCTTATAGAGTGGGTTTGTGCCTTGAAGCACCTTGTACCCAGTTGACAAGGTCCCTGTACCCACAAGGCTAGATCTTGAAGCCAACACTTTGCTGAAGATGTTGAAGACCCTGCTGATGATGCTGAAGACCCTGGAGATGGTCCTGAAGCCTTGATGGACGTTAGAGAAACCCTAGATGGGTTAGAGAAGCATTAATGACCCATTCTGTGGTCATTCATGCTATGATGATGTCATTGTACCCCGGGAGAAGGTCTGGCAAACCCACATGTGATGTCTTGATGTATCTTGACCGTTGGAGGTCTCTCGGTGTGGTTGAGGTGGTGGAAGAAACCCATGAAGACCCTTGCTTGATGAAGAAGCTCTTAAAGAAGTCACTTGAAGTGCTTGGACCCACAAGTTGGTCATAGTGTGTTGAAGCCCACAAAAGTTTGAAGAAGCCCTCATACTTGCATGGAGATGATGGTCCTCCTGCATATGGGTTACTTGTGTGTTGATGGGGTATTGAAACCCTTGAAGATGGTTTGCACCCTTCATCTTGGGTTTTGGGGAACATGAAACTTAGTGGCTTGATGCACCCTTGATTCTTGATGATGTGGAGGACACTCTTGATCAAACCCTTAAAGTGAAGTCATTTGACATTTCTTTCACAAGAAGCCTTCAACGTGTTAATGGAGCCCTTTGACTTTGTCATGGCATAAAGCCCTTGTTGATTGAATGTTGGATAAAGCTCACAAGCAAAGTCGGTTGTGATGATGAGGAATTGAAAGCCTTAAGGGTAAGGGTCCAAAGCCCTTACAATATGCAAAAGGGTCAACCCAACTCAATAAAAAGGGAGTCGGCTCAGCCTAAAAAAATTATATATAATTAATAATAATTTTATTTTAAAAAATCTCCAAACAGGTCGGCTCAGAAATAATGAGAAAAATGTGCATAAATAAGTCGTGCCATCATTTTGTTTGAGTGAAAAAAAAATTCGGATGAGGATATCCACTCTGAAATTCGGTGGTCTAACTGAGGTAAAATTCGGGTAGGAGGAGCAGACTGAAATTCGGTGAGGCATACTGAGCTAAATAACATGACACTTCCAAATAGGGCTTGTGTCCCGTATTCCACGTGTCGGACACGACACTTGCCCCAATACGTGTCTGACACCAAAATTTTCGTGTTCCGAAATCTGGACACTTTTCAGCACGTGTCGGACACTTGCCAAAAACGTGTCTTGATTTCTAGACATGTGTCTTGTCAAAAAGGGTATAAAGGAGGAGGAGGATAGAGGAAACAACTACGATAGTAATGCTAATTTTGACATGGAGCAGCAGGAGGACAATTGACAGTGGCTAGTACCATTGATGAGCTATGATATTTTTCCATCTGGCTATTTAGTATTTTCATTTTGTATCTAGTAGTATTGTAGATACTAGACTTAGTACTAAGTAGTATCTACTCTTATTTTGTATTTGTCAATGGCATTCTCTCGATATCTATGTAATACATTTTGATTTTTGTAGTTTAATCAGAAATATCGAATCTGTAGTTTATGGTTCAAAGTTCATGATTCATTGATAATTTTATTATTGATTCATCATTGTCATATTTCAATTGAATGATATGATGATTGATGTACATTGTATATACTTCTAGTTTTTAAAAAATGTAGATCTTTATGTATTTTTTTAATATATATATATATATATATTTTTAATATATATATAAAACGTGTCCCCCGTGTCCTATTTCCGGGGTCGTCGTGTCTCGTGTCGAATACTCGTATTTTCGTGTCCTCCGTGTCTCGTGTCCTCGTGTCATGTGACTTAGATACTGAGGAAATTCGCAGGTGCAGACAGAGAGAAATTTTGGACTGTCCACTGAGGAAAATTCGGGTGTAGCAGTGGACCGAAATTTGTAGCAGAGCTCTGAAGTTTTTTTTTGCTAACTGTTTGAGGAAATTTTCGGAGGAGCAGCAGTCAAAGTCATTTTTCGGATGGTATTAAGGGTTGCTTCAGTAGTGCCTTTCTCAATTCGCAGGCAGCAGTAGATCCGAAATAGAGCAGACAAGAAGTGTGAATTGTGGTGTTTGATTAAGAAATTCGGGTGAAGAAGTGACAATCGCAGTGGGAGACACCTCTAAAATTTGGGTCAATATTGGACTGAGGCAGCCGCAGAGATCAAGATCTGATGGTGTCCTAACAAAGTTTCAATTTTGTAATGATTTTTGATGAGCTCTAATGCTTGGGATAGATAAACTGAACCTTGAAGCAGCCCGCAGATATAAGCAAGATAAATGAAGAACATGCTCTGAATATAAGTGAAAAAGATGTCTTGTTTTGCTTCTTTTTGGTGACAGTCCTATGGTGGATTTGCATGGGCAGCAAAGGACCCAAGTTTGAGCCTTTCTTGTGCAGGGATTAAGAGTAGATTTGAAGAGCCTACTTGGTGACAAGTGTTTGCATGTTTTGGGATTGCTTGGCACATCTTTGAAGTCTGTTTGTCACTGGGTTTTTGCACAGGTTTGAAGTAAATTTCATGATTGTTTTGAGGGCTGTTTATACACTTTATGAACTGTTTTAAAATAATTGGTTAAGGTCCATTTTGGCAGTCTTCAGGACTGGTTAAGAGATGTTTCCAAGACTAAAAAAAATATTGACTATCTTAAGGGGTGACTAAGTGGTGACTGTGGCAGCAGCAGAAGTTTGAAGTTAAAGTTTACTTTCTCTCTGAAATTCGTGTATGGACCAAGGTACTGGTAGAAGAGAAGGAAGTAATGTTGTACAAGTTACTTGGTTGACTCCACTCCCTGATTTTGTGAGTCTGTTTCTGTAGCAGCCAAAGAAAAACATACCTATCCTTCAAAGATTATATTCATAGCTGTACATAATGATTACCACAGGTTAATATGACAATCATAGTGAAATGACAGCTTGATGATAGTTTGACTTAACTCCATTAGCTGCTGTTGAACTATGTTTATTGAAACTAGTTGTGAACAGTGATCATGCTCAGATTATGACAGTGGACATTCTTGGGAACAACAGAGATCAAAGGTTTATGGTAAAAGAAGCTTCCATTGACTTGGCAGTTGGTTGAGTTGACTTAGTTGGGATTGAGATAGCAGTGAAGTTTTTTTTCTTTTTCTTTTTGTCTCAGTGACAGTCCCAGTCAACTCTTTACAGCAACCCAAAGTTGTGGATTCCCTAAATTTACAGCAGCAAGAAAGACAAAAGACACTGACCTCAACTGCAGACTTGAAGAAGAAGGTCATGGTGCTGAAAAGAAAAGAAGACTGAGGTTTGATGCACATAAACAGTTCCGAATCTAGTTACAGACTCACAAAGATGGTTTTGGTTTGAAGTTTTTATCAGCACACTGTCCACATGTACAGCAGCAGACAGATACAAGCTTTGACATGTAAGTGATGGTGATATGATGATAAAATGATGATGTTGGCTTGAACAGTAGTGTGAGTATATCAAAAGCTTTTGGTAAGCTTTTGATAAGCTACCCTCGTTGGTGGATAAGGCTGCTACAGCCTTGGTGAAGATTGCAATACCTTATTATGATGAAAGCCATGATGATCAGCTTGACAGTGACATACATTGACTTGACAAGATAGTGACAACCATTCATATGACAGTGACAACAGTTTGATATGATATGACAAATGATAGTGACAGACACTTGTGCTTGACATGAACCTTGAGCAGACCTTGATGATGTGGCAGTATTAAAGAGCAGGTGTTGATGAACAGAGAAAATTGAGAAGTGTGTTGCAACAGTGTGGATGAGAGTGATGAGCAAATGATCAGCAGTATTGACCAGCAGCAGAACAGATTGCAGAGACAGATGATGTTGATGTGACAGTGAGATTTAATTGTAAATGCAAGCTTGACTTGCATCTGAGGTTAAGATATCTCAAACCCTTCTTAGCAGGGTCTAAGAAAACCAGGCAGGGTCCTGGATGCAGAGTAGGTGCTCTTCATATTAGTGGGTGCTGATTTTACCTGACGGTTGAAGTCGGACCAAAACTAATACAAAAAGATTACAAAATTATATGGTGTTGTGTTCTTTTGTGTTATGGTTCTTGATGATTCAAATGCTAATGATATGTGAATGATGAAGTGAAAGATGTTTATGAAATGATTATGAGATTGGTAGTATAATGGAATGATGAATTGGTAGTTAATTGTGACAAGTTAAGAAAAGTTGTAAAATTGGCTTTTACACTGATTCACCCCCCCTCTCAGTGTCTAACAAACTCTGCCCTGGGTAGACTCAACCTAGTGTTGAGTAGACATTTGGTCCGGGACCACGATGTAGACCAGTCTAGTACTGGTAGACTTAACTTAGTTCTGAGTAGCCACTCTCTTGGAGAGTGGAGGCACCTGGTTTGTTACCAGGAAGGCACTGTAAGCCCTAGACTAGGTCTAGGCATGTGTGGCACTCTGACCCTTGATCCATGGGCTTTGTGTACTTCTCCAAGGATTAGTTACCCTTGGTTAAGTTACCTGGTACCAGATCTAGGGGTCACACAGAGTGTGAGATAAAAGGATTAGTAATTCTCTTGGTTTATGATGATGTATTTTTGAAATAAAAAAGACCACAGGGACACTTAGAAAAAGGCTAAAGTCAAAAGTAAAAAATAAATAAGGACTTTTGTACCACAAGAAAAGGACCATAGGTGAAAGTCAAAATTAAATAAGGATTTATGGTAAAAGTCAAAGATAAATAAAAAGACCTTTTTGGTAAGAAGTTAAAAGTGAAATGAGGAAAAGATTAAAATATTATTATTTAATACTGGTAGACTTAGCCTATGCCTATTATTTAATATGCCTAGACCAGTGTAGTACTGGTAGACTTAGCTTAGTTCTGAGTAGCCATTCTCTTGGAGAGTGGAAGCAACTGGTTTGTTACCAGGAAGGCACTGTAAGCCCTAGACTGGATCTAGGCATGTGTGGCACTCTGACCCTTGATCCATGGGCTTTGTGTACTTCTCCAAGGATTAGCTACCCTTGGTTAAGTTACCCTAGTACCAGATCTAGGTGTCACACAGAGTGTGAGATAAAAGCATTAGTAACTCTCTTGGTTTATGATGATGTACTTTTGAAATAAAAAAGACCATAGGGACACTTGGAAAAAGGCTAAAGTCAAAAGTAAAAAATAAATAAGGACTTTTGTACCACAGGTGAAAGTCAAAATTAAATAAGGACTTTTGGTAAAAGTCAAAGATAAATAAAAAGACCTTTTTGGTAAGAAGGTAAAAGTGAAATTAGGAAAAGATTAAAATATTATTATTTTATCTTTTCTAATTTTGGCCCATTTAACAGGTGAATGAAGACTATAAAAGAAGATCAAGTCTTTTCATTATTACACACACTTGTTCTTACAGGTGAAGCTGCTCCCATAGAAGACACTGCTGGTTTTGAAGAGAAGGAAGTTTAGTGTGATGCCCTAGCGTGGATGAGTCTAGCTAGGGCACTCATATCCATTGAAGGAAAAAGCTAAGTCTCCTTCAACAAGGACATCAATGACTCCAAAGAAGGCATCCATTTTTGTTCTGTGATCAAACCCTAGGCTAAGGGTTTCTACATCAAGTATTGTAGCATTAGGGTTTCACCCTAAAACTATCAGCAGATTTCCTTCTTCCCTCACGACATCCTTCTCCTTTTCATGGCTAGTTCACTAGCAGTCTTTCTTGCATTCAGACCGAGTGTTTTCTTCTTTGGCAGCCAGATTCCTTATTGGGCAGGGTGCCCTCACTACACGGGCAACCCCACTACTAAGTCTCGGTCTGCTAAGATCGGGGCAGCCTGCATACTCCCGAGATGCCATAGCAGCACCAGGCTGTAGTAGCAGCCACAGGATGCTAACAGCAGGCCCGGGCTGCTTGCTACAAGCCACGGGCTGCTAACAGCAGGCCCTGGCTGTTTGCTACAGACCTCGGGATGCTAAAATACCAGACCTCGAGAGGCCTTGGGCAGGCTTTAAAGCCTCAACCCAACCCACGTGTGACTGCCCAGCCACCTCCGCAGCAATAGAAGGTTGCCCAATAGTCACGGGCAGAGCAGCAGTTCATGAGTGGTCTGAGACAGTTTTTTTGGGCAACTGATATGATTCGGGCAGGTAAAAGACAATTTTGGGCAGCGTGTTTGTGTTTCTAGGCAGCCTATCTTTTAACTTTTGGGCAGTCTATTTTTGTTCCTGAGATGGCCCTAATTTGCCCATGCAGATCTGACAATTTATTTTTGACAATTTTATGGGCAGATCTGGAAATTGAGCACCTAGGGTTTGAAACCCTTGCTCTGATTTTTTGCAGATCTGAGTTTTTGGGTGGACTGTTGTTTTGGACAGTCTTGATATTTCTTCTAGCAGATTTGATAAATTTGTACCAGCTGTTTTGGGTAGTCTCAATCATTTCTGGGTTGGCCCTAATTCCATCTCGGGAAGATCTGATAAATTGGCAGACTGTTTTGGACAGTCTCATTCAGATCTGGAAATGTGGTTTACTAGGGTTTGAAAACCTCGGTTTGTTTTTTTTGCTGAGAAATTTTACTTATTCATCTGTAAACTGTGGTTAAACCTATATTTGGGTTTGAGGAACTTTTCAGAAGAATTTCCTAAGTCATCTCATTTACGAGATGAGCTACTAATGCTTTTGGGGTTTTTGTCCTATGAAGGTTTCCCCAGTAAAAAATCTTGTGTCCATTGTGCTGATGTGATGAGTGTGTTTTTACTACACTTGTTACTTGTTTAAGTTTATCTGCAAATTTTTTAAGTGTTTATGCTAATGCTAAAATTCAATATGGTATCAGAGCTTAGCATGTGAAAACACAGTAAATGGACACTGCTGCTGTTTTTAACTAGATCTTGGAAATAAGATTTGCAGATCTAACATTTGGACAAGTGACAGAGATGGCCATCAATGGTTTCAAACTGGAAGAGAAGCTCTATGGTTCAGCCAACTTCAACTCTTGGAAGGCCAGGTTGACACCCATTCTAGATGAGAATGACTTGGATGACATTGTTCTTAATGTCACAAAAGAGCCAACTACAAATGCTGGTAGGCTTGCTTATAAGAGAAAGCAAGGTAAGGCTAGAAGAGTCATTTATGATTCTTTTAGAGAGGCATTGATGCCTAACATCACATCTTTGAAGACTGCTAAAGAATGCTATGATACTTTGGTAAACCTATATGAAAAGAAGGCTCCCAGTCAAAAAAGAGTCTTGAAGAAGAGGCTACGAACTTTGAAGTTGAACAAAGATGAAAGTGTTGGTTCCTTCTTCACAAAGATTGCACAGGTAAGAGATCAACTCCTTGCTATTGGTATTACTGTTGATGATGATGACCTTGTGCAAACAGTGGTTGATGGTCTCCCAAGCTCTTGGGAAACCTTCATGGCATCCGTCTGTGGACAAGAAAATCAACCAACCTTTGAAAGGCTTTGGCATGATTGCATATAAGAAGAAGGAAGAAACACTGACAAGGTAATCAAGGAGGACAACCTTGCACTTGTAGCAAAGACTAAGAAGTTCAAGAAGCCTTTCCCTCAGGAAAAGAAGGATAAGAAACCTCAGGGTAAGTTTTCTGACATGTCTAAAATTGAATGTTATACTTGTCACAAGTTTGGACATTATGCTAGAGACTGCAGGCAGAACAAAAAGAAACCCAAGAGAAGGTTTCATGCATCTGCTGCAGAAGTAGAGGAAGAAGAAGATGAAGAACCAAAGAAAAAGAAGAAAACCAAGGCTAACAAAGAAGAAGAACCTAAAAGAGAGTACCACCTGGTTTCTGCTCTCTCAGGTTCCATCACTGATAGTGCTACCTCTTGGTTGATAGATAGTGGTGCCTCCAGGCACATGATAGGTAACTGTGAAGCTCTCACCAGTTACAGAAAGAAGAAGCTCACCACTCAGGTAGAACTTGGATATGACTTCACCTACAATATTGAAAGAGTTGGTTCTACCTCACTTCAACTTGACTCAGGTACGATTTTTCATATTCATGATGTCTTATATATTCCTGGTTTAAAGAAGAATCTTTTATCTGTTGCTAGCTTAGAGGACAAGGGCTTCAGAATCCTCTTTATGACAAGAAATTCCTTCTATGGGCAAAGAATGGAGGCCTAAGGTTAGCAGTGCAGATTAGGGTTCAAGAGGGAGGCCTTTACAGGGTTTCCGAGGATTCCACTCATGCAGTTGATACATGTGAGTTGTGTCATAGAAGGTTTGAACACCTTCACTGCACAACACTTCCAGGCTTACAGAAGATAGTCAGCAGAGATGTGGTCTTCCATGAGAAAGCTGTGTATCAAACACAAGAGCTTTCAAAGGAAGATGAAGTACCTCCACTAGAGTTTCCAGTTTCAGAAACTCAGAGGGAGGAAGAGGAATTTGAGGATCAAATTCCAGATGTTTCTGAGAACACTGAAAATCCATCAGAAGAACTACTTAAAGTTCCTCCTTACAAAAGGAGATCAGCTTGGTATCAAGAAATGGTACAAGGAGGCGAGAAGCATAAAGCTCCTCTCGGGATTTTCAGAGAAAGACCACAGAAGTACTTAGGCCTTATGGGTCAGCTTGACAGTATAGAACCTCCATCATACAAAGAAGCAACAAGTAAACAGGTATGGTGTCACGTCCCCATCATACCTCCGACCGGCGAAGAGGACGCGATCACCATGGCGTTAACCATGCGGGCTAAGAGCCCCCATGAACATGCACGTGCATAAAAATGCAAAAACAGAATGCTGAAGCAAATGTATTGAAGTAGAACATACACACATGAACATTTATCATGCACAGATGCAATTATCTATCAGACACAGCGGAAACATCATACATTCACCAATGCACCAATGCCATGGTTTATCACACATAGCTATAGTTAATCTATCAAGCACAGCGGAATTAACATGCATTCACACAAGCATTCATTTACATGTTCATGATTTTCATTAACAGAAAAAAAAATATGGTTGCAGAGGTAAAATGGACAAGACCACTTATCTTAAGAAGAAGTCGTTCCGCAACCAGCTACGTCGCTGCAACGTTCCACCCAACCATAGGCCAGCGTGCTCCTTAATCTCTCAGCAACACTGCCACCCCCGAGCTGGGCATGATTCTCCAAGGAATAAGGGAACAAGCAGGCTTACACATAGCCAAGGATATACAAAACACACAGCCAAGCCAACACAGTTGGGTTTATCAAGCCATCAAGGAGTTAGGAAAGGCTTAATGCTAAGCTGGAAGCTCATTACAGAGCCAAGAACACCTACACTAGAACTAGCCTGACTTGTAAGACACCCACACGCACCCAACACAAGGAATCAGTCCCTTCTCTGCTACACAGTCCCTCAGGCCCTGCATTCCCTTCCAGTGCTATTCAGGGGTTGTGGAGAAGAAAGCCAGCTCTCTAGCTCTGTCTGTGTGGTTTCCAACACACCAGGTTTATCAAGCAAACCAAGCTCCCATCCCTGCTCCTAACACAGTCCGAAGACCAACCATTGCACGCATGCAATTAAATCAGCTGTCACAACTGAATAGGGAAAACGACTCCTGAGTCATTCTTGGCCCTATCGTGGCAAAATGACTCTCAAATGAATTTACCACAGTCCACTGAACGTATCAGTGCACACAATTTACAACATGGGGGAAAACAATGACCCGTCCTGGGCAACAAAACCACCAGGGAGACTTATCCAGACTCCCAAAAACAGAGGGGAAACATAAGCACAAGCCACAAAACAGCAAGCAAAACTTACACGCAGTCCCTGAGTGTAAAATGGATTTCCATAGGAAAATCGTGGGTGATAGTGGCTGAACGGCTCCCAGCTGGCTCCGTAAGTAACAACAACGGAAAAACACAGCACGTGAGAGAAATCCACACCCAATTCCAATACGGGTTAAAACACAGTTGAATTCTTCGTGAAGAAAACGTGAATGGCAGTGGAAACGACTCCTCTCTCCTGGCTGCGTGAGACCAAGCCGGAAAGAGGTCTGTGCGTGAGAGAAAAACAAGAATTCCACTTGTGAGGATGAACAGCTCTGCCTCTGCGTGTGGAAGAACAGACCAACGTGAGGAATGAACAACAATGGAGAAGGCAGATTGGGAGTGCGCGAGAGCCTTCGCGGTGGTTTCTTTGCCCTCGTGAAGTCAACCATCAGTGGAGTGTGCGTGTGGGTGAGGATTGACAGTCTTGCCACCCCACTCCCAAAACAATTAACTGCCTCAACCACCAGTAGCCATTCTTAATGAAAGTGGTTGGAATAAAACAAGGGAAGATGACACATGGGTTTTTCTCTCATTGGCCAAGGTTTAACAATTTCCCCACCCTTATCCTTGTGAAAATCATGCCCCTTCTCATTTTAGTTGCCGCGATCGTAGCTGGTCAGGTTATTTAATTAAAGATGCATATTTACATGATGATAAACTTAATATGTGCCGCATGCCCCGATATACCATCGGTGACAAATTTTAAATCCAAAACATAGCGTAACCGATCAATGGTGGGGCCTTGGCCTTTAGCTCCGCACCATAATCATTTACAATATATACATCATGTACGATTAATGCAACGGGGTCAAAACCGGGGTGTTACATATGGGTTGATGCCATGATTGAAGAGTATAAGTCAATCATGAAGGATTATGTTTGGGAAGTTGTTCCCAGATCTACAGGAAAGTCAGTAATGACAATTGCTCCTGCTGCCAGCTATTCTACCTTTAGAACCATCATTTCACTTGTTGCATTATTTGAATGGAAGTTACATCAGACAGATGTCAAGACAGTCCTCCTCAATGGTAAGATTGAGGTGGAAGCTCATGTTGAACAACCTGAAGGCTTTGTGAAGAAAGCCTTGTATGTTCCAAGAGTTTTGGTATACGAGGATGGATGGATTGCTCCATGACTTGGGGTTTTCCAAGAGTACAGCTAAGTCTAACTTGTACTTTGAGGTTGTTCATAATCGTGTCTTGATACTTGTTCTATATGCAAATGACTTGTTCCTTACAGGTGCTGAACAATCGATAGAACAATATAAGAGGGAGCTTACCTCTGAATTCGAAATGAAAGATCTTGAATTAGTGCATTACTTCCTTGGCTTAGAAGACTGGCAAAAGCTAGGAAACATCTTCCTGACATAAGGAAACTATGCAGGATACATCTTGCAAAAATTTGGGATGCAGGATTGCAAGTCTATGGGCGTACCCATGACCATCAACTTAACAAAGTTGGGTGACTTAGCTACTAGTTCACAGAGTATGGACTCTACTTTGTATAGACAACTTTTTGGATCCTGGATGCACTTCATGCATACGAGACCAGACACAGAGAATGCTCTGAATCAGGGCATGTCCAACACTTATGAGCTCAGGGTTACTTCCAGCAGTGGAGTAATGTTATCTGGATATACTGATTTAGATTGGGCTGGCAGTGCAGTTGACCGGAAAAGTACCTCTGGTTATTGCTTTGGTATGGGATCAACAATGATCTCTTGGGCCAGCAGGAAGCAAGATTCCATAGCTCAAAGTACAATTGAGGCAGAGTATATTTCTGCAAGCGATGCCTGCAAGGAAGCAGTTTGGCTCAGAAAGTTGTTATATGATCTATTCGAGGGAAAGCTTGACTCAACGATCATCCATTGTGATAATCAGAGTTGCATAAGGCTTTCAGAGAACCTAGTGTTTCATAATAGATCGAAACACATTGAAATGAGGTATCATTTCATCAGAGACCTAGTGCAGAGAGGTGCTCTGAAGTTGTTGTACATTCGTACAGATGAACAGATTGCAGATATCTTGACCAAGCCTTTGGCAGCATCAAAATTCGTGTACTTTTGTGACAAGCTTAGTATGGCAGAGAATGCCTCTCTCGTTGAGAGGGAGTGTTGATTTTTCGGAGCGACATCGAGAGCCCTTCTCTTAGGAGAATGGGACCACAGTGAAGACTCAACCCAGTGTTGAGTGACCATTCTGTTGAAAGGTAGATATCTGGCCTGGGACCATGATATAGACCCAGCTCTGCCTTGGGTAGACTCAACCTAGTGTTGAGTAGACATTTGGTTCGGGACCACGATGTAGACTAGTCTAGTACTGGTAGACTCAACTTAGTTCTGAGTAGCCACTCTCTTGGAGAATGGAGGCACTTGGTCTGTTACCAGGAAGGCACTGTAAGCCCTAGACTGGGTCTAGGCATGTGTGGCACTCTGACCCTTCATCTATGGGCTTTGTGTACTTCTCTAAGGATTAGCTACCCTTGGTTAAGTTACCCAAGTACCAGATCTAGGTGTCATACAGAGTGTGAGATAAAAGCATTAGTAACTCTCTTGGTTTATGATGATGTACTTTTGAAATAAAAAAGACCACAGGGGCACTTGGAAAAAGGCTAAAGTCAAAAGTAAAAAATAAATAAGGACTTTTGTACCATAGGAAAAGGACCACAGGTGAAATTCAAAATTAAATAATGACTTTTGGTAAAAGTCAAAGATAAATAAAAAGACCTTTTTGGTAAGAAGGTAAAAGTGAAATTAGGAAAAGATTAAAATATTATTATTTTATCTTTTCTAATTTTGGCCCACTTAACGGGTGAATGAAGACTATAAAAGAAGATCAAGTCTTCTCATTATTACACACACTTGCTCCTACAGGTGAAGCTGCTCCCATAGAAGATACTGCTGGTTTTGAAGAGAAGGAAGTTTAGTGTGATGCCCTAGCATGGATGAGTCTAGCTAGGGCACTCACATCCATTGAAGGAAAAAGCTAAGTCTCCTTCAACAAGAACATCAATGACTCCAAAGAAGGCATCCATTTTTGTTATGTGATCAAACCCTAGGCAAAGGGTTTCTACATCAAGTATTGCAGCATTAGGGTTTCACCCTAAAACTATCATCATAAGTCCTCCTTCCCTCACGACAACCTTCTCCTTTTCACGGCTAGTTTACCAGCAGTCTCTCTTGCACTCAGACAGAGTGTTTTCTTCTTCGGCAGTCAGATTCCTTATTGGGTAGGGTTCCCTAACTACACAGGAATCCCTACTACTAAGCCTCGGTCTGCTAAGATCAGGGCAGCCTGCATGCTCCCGAGCTGCCATAGCAGCAACCACGGGCTGCCTGCTACAGGCCATGGGTTGCTAATAGCAGGCCCGGGCTGTTTGCTATAGACCTCGAGCTGCTAAATAGCAGACCCTGAGAGGTCTTGGGCAGGCTTTAAAGCCTCGACCCAACCCACGTGTGACTGCCTAGCCACCTCCGCAGCAGCAGAAGGTTTCCCAACAGTCACGGGCAGTCAACGGGCAGAGCAGAAGCTCACGGGCAGTCTGAGACAGTTTTTTGGGCATCTGCTATGATCTGGGCAGGTAAAAGATAATTTCAGGTAGCCTGTTTGTGTTTTTGGGTAGCCTGTCTTTTAACTTCTGGGCAGTCTATTTTTGTTCCTGAGATAGCCCTAATTTGCCCATGCAGATTTGACAAATTATTTTTGACAATTTTATGGGCAGATCTGGAAATTGAGCACCTAGGGTTTGAAACCCTTGCTCTGATTTTTTGCAGATCTGAGTTTTTTGGTGGACTGTGGTTTTGGACAGTCCTGATATTTATTCTAGCAGATCTGATAAATTTGTACCAGCTGTTTTGGGCAGTCTCAATCATTTTTGGGCTGGCCCTAGTTCCATCTCGGGCAAATCTGATAAATTGGCAGATTGTTTTGGACAGTCTCATTCAGATCTGGAAATGTGGTTTACTAGTGTTTGAAACCTCAGTTTGTTTTTTTTTGTTGAGAAATTTAACTTATTCATCTATAAATTGTGGTTAAAACCCATATTTTGGGTTTGAGGAACTTTTCTGAAGAATTTCCTAAGTCATCTCATTTACGAGATGAGCTGCTAATGCTTTTGGGGTTTTTGTTCTTTGAAGGTTTACCCAGTGAAAAATCGTGTGTCCATTGTGCTGATGTGATGAATGTGTTTTTACTGCACTTGTTACTTGTTTAAGTTTATCTGCAAATTTTTTAAGTGTTTATGCTAATGCTAAAATTCAATAGAAAGAAGGATCAAATGCCAAGTCAAAAGCCTCATGCCCACAAGATAACTTCCAAGAGAGAAAGAGTGGGGCACCTCAACAAATGAGGGACAATACCAAGTCAAACCAAATATGTGTAGCCTCCAAAGCTCCCAAGAAGTAGCACTCCAAGGAAAGCATCCATAAAGCATGAACAAAAACCCCATATCTAGGGTTTGATCCCCTAGACCGGAGAAATGATCCTCAAAATGTGTGCTAGAAATCCTCATAAATGAGACGACCCCTGCAAACAAGGCATAAAATGTCTCAAAAGAAGACAACACAATAAGAAGGTCCCAAGATGGTGGAACACTCCAAGGAAGGAGCCCTCCAATGGTGGGTGCTCCTCCAAATATGGCATACAAACCCTCCAAAAGAGGTGGATGCTCTAATAGATATGGTCAAACAAGTCTTGGATCTAGGGTTTGGAACCTCCTAGATCCACTCCAAGCAATAATTGAGCAACTAACCTCCCCAAAGTTAATGATGGCATCATAAATGAAAAACGAACCTTTCCCAAAGTGAATGAACCTCACGAAGAGCTTCAAAAGGTGAGGCACCTCCTCCAAAGTAGCAATAGGTGATGCAATAAACCCTCCTCTAGCTGAACGCTCCATCCCCAAGTGGCATGAGATGGGTGTAACCAGTAAAAAATGTCCACACATGAACAAGAATAGGCTCTCAAGTGGAGTAGCTCCAGAGTTAGGCATGAAGGACATCTAATAGGGAAGAAACGACTTTTTTAAGGGGGCGCTTTTAACAGACTCAACCAAACTCCCTTGCCTTGTGGCTCCAGCAAAACCCCATAAATATCTCTAATACAAAATCAACACTCAATAGAAGCTCAACAAACAAATAGAATAGGGGAGGGCCCAATCTACAGACCAACTGTGCCAGTTAGATATTCTCAAAAATTCAGAACTCAACTGTTGGTTTAGCCAGTTTGCTACAGGAACTCTTTCACTGCAAGGATTCTCATTTTACTCTGTGTGGACTGTGATAAGAGGCTGCCAATTCAATGCATGATGACGTTGGAAACTGATATACACACTCAGCTTCTGTCAGATGGAGAAATCAGGCTGCAAAATCTGTCACCAGCACTGGTTTTAAGGCTGAGAATAACACTTATTTAGAGACCCCTGGGAACAACTTTTCCTACAGGACCGACCAGATCTGGGGCCTTTGGAACTGGTGCATATCTAATTCCCTCCAGAGTCCAAACCTCCATAATATTCAAGCCAAGGTGAGATCACACTCCTTTAATTGCTTCCTATGGAATCTCTGAACAGAAAGCTGGATTTTTCTCGCAGGTTCA
Organism: Pseudotsuga menziesii; assembly: GCA_001517045.1. Classification (NCBI taxonomy): domain Eukaryota; kingdom Viridiplantae; phylum Streptophyta; class Pinopsida; order Pinales; family Pinaceae; genus Pseudotsuga; species Pseudotsuga menziesii. Next base: position 183,304 of record LPNX010190577.1, read on the forward strand.
AGGCAGTTTGCATGCTTTCATCTATCAAGAGTTCAAGCTCAATGCTGCTTACGCTATGCTGCTGCAAACATCTGATGAGATCTGCTTCTGCCACACTTCCCAGAAATGCAGTTCCAGATTTTCATGAGGGTAAGACAAATCAGATCTGAAAAAGATGATGCTATTACAGATTAAGAGTCCTCAGATTCTTCCATTTATACAAGTCTTTGTTCAAGGAAAAAATGTTGCTTGACCCTTGATAACAGTCCCATCAGTCTGATCATGAATTATGGGACAACACACTACCCTTTGATCTCAACAATAAACTGGGGCCTTCGTGTCAGTATCATGCAGAAGATGACTGTTATCACTGACCTTGTAGTTGCCTATGTGAGGTGGATCCAGGATGGATGGTAGAGGGACCAGCAATTGAGGAGGTGGAACCAAGATTGCCTCGACTCCCAAATGGATGGTTGTCACGCCGATCGAGGTAGTCTTCGCTTTATGTTATCTAAGCCCAAGACAACAAAGGGGGAGACCCGTATCTACTCCCGACAGGAGAGATCAAACCTAGACACCAGATCAGATGAAATGGACTTGAGGTACGTAAGGTGTAAGGTGAATGGAAACCCTAGATCTATGGATGATGTCATTGGGTGACCCAAGGCTTTGGATCAGGGCTTTAGGAAGTATGAGATTCAAGCCAAGTTGAGACACAGGTGACCTATGAGGTAAATACTAGATCTGGGGTTGAGGTACTAGCAACAAGTGAAGATATTCACTGCCTTGGGAAATGTGACCAATGCAGGGAGGGCAAGGACAGGATTGGGGCTATCTAGTATTGATGGATAGACTCAAAAGAAGATATGCCAATGTCAAAGTACTCAAGTCACCAGGAAAAAGTCAAAACACAGGAAAAAGAGGTCAAAGAGGGGATAACGCTAGGGTTGGAGATCAGTGCCTGTCAGATCTAGGGCAATGGAGTCACTATCTGTCCAGCGTTGGAGGAGACCCACCTGGGAATTTGCTCTATCTATAAACCCAAGAAAGCAGTTTGTTGGAAAAAGTCAGATCAGGGGAGGAACTGGCAGCACGGGGGGTAGCGTTAGGGCTAGGAAGTCAGTTTTTCATATCTAGGGCAAACCAACCACTTCTAGCTCAGTGTTGAGGGTGATGCCTTTAGGGAAAGACCGGATCTATGAAACCCAAAATGGTTTGCCCTGAGATCAAGAGGTCTGATTTTTCAATATTTTTGGTTTTTTTATTATTTAGGGTTTTAAGGTGAAAATTTAAGAAGACAGATGCCAATGGATTGAGATCTAGAAGAAGATTACTAACCTGTGTATCTTACCTAGAAAACCTTGTAGATGCCTCGATGATGATAATCCCTGCTGTCTCGATCAATTTGAGAAGCTTCGAGTGAGTTCTATGTCCAACGTTTTGCCCCAAGAAGCCAATGTGCCCTCTCTCCTGCACAACAAACGTCAACCATATCAGATTTGCTGCATCATGAGAAAAAAGCAAATGCTACAGAAAAATAGCAAGAAGAAATCATAGATCACAATGACACTAATGAAAACCCCCTGATACGAGCGAAGCCAATCCAAGCGAGTTGAAAAGCCCCTGCAAAAATGCCCAAGCTGAAGTCGCCCTCCTGTAGACAAGACAATGATTCCCGAAAAAATATAAATCTCACAAAAATTTCCCGAATGCTAGGAAGCAAAAGACTTTCCAATCACCATCTAAGAACACCAGATGCAAAGGAGATCCAAAAATATCCACACGAAAAGTTTTTCTATTATCTAGATCCAAGAGCCAAAGACCCCTTACAAATGAGAAGCTCTCTCCTTTAAATAGGAATGAGAGAACCAAAATCCTAACCACTTTTCAAATGAGTGGCTAAGATTAAAAGATACAAATGTTCTAATCAACGGTTGAGATGAGCTCAACATACAATACATGGATCAATCCAATAATATAATTTAAAAGTGGACTAAATCACCCTAGGGGAGGGGACCCCACTCAACAAAAAATAAATGAAGCACATGGTGGGTCCAGGGAGTGTTAACTAACTCCCTTTGAGTGTCCCCATGGCACAATATAAATAATTTAATTTTTAAATAGTGAAATTGTGCCTCTTTCAGGAAATCGTGAGCCTCCAAAGATCTCCAGAAAATAATAAAATATGCTCGAAAAATAAATGTGGGCCCATCCAAGTGCTGCAATTGCTGGAGAAGGAGTGGAAGACATCACACTCATCATCAGAACTCATTCTATGCCATTTCCTTGCCTTGGTAGCCCAAATTGAATTCTTCAGTAGCCATTTTAATTATTTTTTATCTGCCTCGGGAAACATGATATGCCAAAAACTGCCTCCTTGGGTGCCTGCGTTGTCCAACTGAGCCCAACAAGATCTCTGGGAGGGGTGTAATATGGTACAATCAAGTGGTTGGACCCCTTATCCCTCATACAACGCCCTAGGAGATCCAAGAAAAATATCTCCCTGCTCATACAGGCCATCAGGTATGGCAAAACTGCACTAGAAGGGTACACTGAGCATATGATAGACAAGCAACAACAAAGGGGATGGCAGTGTCTCACAAATGGGTGAGTTACTTTAGAGGTGCTTATTCACGTTGACAAATGCTCACAATCCAACTCAATACAAGTAAGGCCAACAATCCTTAGATATAACTTTTAGGAACCATTGCTTTTTTTGGGCCTTTGACTTTCCATAGCCTTGGTCCGTGTATTTATTTCACGGATTTTTATTATTTAGGCTTGATGCATTCATGTATGTTGAAAAACACTACTTTTCATGAATGTTTTAAGATATTCTTTTCATTGTACTTCAAAGCCAATTTCATTAGGCTAGCCTTGCATTCACGTATGTTTAAAAACACTACTTTTCATGAATGAGATTTTTCATAAGATATTCATTTTCATTTCCAAACACATTGTATTGATGGCAATGCTACTTGTTTCAAGTTAGCCAACACAACCTAGGCAACTCAGAGCTGAGACACAAATAAATAGGGAGGCTTATCCAATCATAGAGGCTCTAGTGGGGAAAGGTCCTCCATGTCACAAGTCAAGTAGTAAGTCGGGTCAGAAACATAATTGGAAGGTAATGGATGGGTGAAGACAGTGAGTGGTGAAACCAACACTAGCAAGCCAAAGTATGGTGGGAATAACTACCTCTATTCTCCCTAAGGAGGGTAAAACCAATGAGTATAGATCAAGAACTTCTGAGTTTGAGTAAGGACATCAATACATAATACCAATACATTCAAGTCCATATATCTATATGACCGCTAGATCATGACACTAAATGCTAATGCATGTCACAAGAATGAGTATAAGAGCAATGATAACCATAACACAAGATATATAAGAGTCATAAACATGCAAACGATCCATCTGAAACCACATCAGTCCAATGAGAAAACACTGATACAACTCTGGGCATCAATAACTGCTTTGCAACTGGCTACATCAGTCCTCAAATCTGAGTGTCCTAAGACTTAGTCATGGTATGGGAAAGTACTATAGTCCAGAAAATCAAATCATGATCCATCATTGCGCTGAGAGGCGCTCTACAGCCCAGTATGGGGGAGATCTTGTAAAGTGATGTAACGTTAGTAACGTTTGTAACATGTCGGCAAAAAATAATATCACTTTTGTAACGTTATTACTTATTTTTATTAATAATTTTTTTCTTCTTCTAATAAGCCAAAATAAATGTTGGCCACAAAAACAATCTAATATGGGGGAGATGTTGTAATCTTCCTACCTAACAAAACAATAAAAAAATAAAAATTTAATTATCCGTAAAAAAAAATGTGGGTCAAGAAAAAAACACAATTGAATTATTCGCAAAAATATGTTGGCCTTGCACATGGTTTTAAAACCATGTGCAAGGCATTCTAAACAACCCATGGTTTTATTGTACATGGTTTAGGAGGCTTTCCACATGGTTTTTAAACCATGTGCAAGGCCTCCTAAACAACCCATGGTTTTATTGTACATGGTTTAGGAGGGCCTTGCAAATGGTTTTAAGACCATGTGCAAGGCCTCCTAAACAACCCATGATTGTAGGAGGGCCTTGCATATGGTTTTAAAACCATGTGTGGGGAAATGATGCAATGTTCGTTTCTAACAAAATAAAAAATAATAAAAAATATTATATGTTGGCCATAAATAATATTAAATATTAATAACAATAAAATTATATGTGGACCTTAAATAAAAAGATGTGTCTTTTGGTTTATATCAAATCAATGGATACCTAAGAAGAGGTTTGCATCTCGAGAGATTTGATCCATCTCGGCGCTTGATAGAGCCTAAGATTTGGATCTACGTTGATAGATACTCATCTCAGCATCTCATATGTACGGGAACTGGCTGAAAAATGTACTGGAATCTGAAAAATAGTATATGGTAGCCCGACTATTATATATGTGATAACAATGACCTCAATGAACCATTGGATCACTATGAAGGATCATCCATATCATGCTAATTCATCCTTAACAAGCTAGGACATCATCATGGGAAATCCCCACATGCCACCATATCAACTAGAAGAGACAGTCAATGATATTAACTAAGGGAACAAAGGCAAGAATGATCTCATTGGAAGAAACCCATATATCATGACATCATGCAAGTGCTATGCCATCAAGGAGCCATCATCAAGTGACATGAGAGAATGCACCATAACAAGGAACCGCAAGAGAGTATATCAAGATCAACCATATCCCATAGCTCCTAGCCCAAATACACCATGAACATCCATATGGTAACATCATCATCACTAGGGCACCATCATAACATGAAGCAAAATTCTAGCATCAAGAATCTAGGCAATCAAATCTTCATCAACATGTAACCCCCTGCTGAAATGTGATTAAAATCACAAGCAGACATCCATGCAATATGGAGGGTAACACGACACATCAAGAATCTTATTAAGTCACAGGTCTATTTCATTGGATATGAGGAAGCAAAAAGATACACTAGCACTTTTTTGGACAGAGACAAGGATAGGCTGTGTAAGAGTATAGTAGTATACTACTAAATTTCAGAAGTAGGCATTTCAGCTGGGATCTTGTCCAATAACCCATATGTGCTTATCAAATACCTGTACGGTTTGCACAATCACATTCGAAGACGGGATTCTTTTCAAGCCAAAGACCATTGGTGAAGACTATGTGCAAGGACAATATATAGAGGGTCTCAAGAAGAAAGGAGAACTCGATGGACAAAAACATACAGAGTAGCAGCACGTAGGAAAACAAGGTGAAAAGAAGAAGTGGAAAGGGAAAGGCAAGAAGACAATTACATTTGCACATGAATGCAAAGAACCAACAAACCACTGGAAATGTCGCAATGTCGATGGTCACACTGAAGAGAGTTGCTGGAAACTACACCCAGAATTGTGTCCAAAGTGCTACAAGCAACCACAAAAGAAGAGAATTTGTTCACTGTAGACGCAAAGTAGAAGTTGGACAATGGTTTTGATGTTGATGGCAAGGTTGCATTTACCTCTGTTCAGAGAGATTTAAATCTGTAAAGCATCAGTCTTTCAAAGCTGGTCAGATATGTTGCATGTCTCTCAGTCCTATTGGCTACTTTTGGCTGTAGCACAAAGGATTTGGCCTGCATGTTTGAATTCTAAGATGATATGAATGGAACCCAATTCTATGACATGGACTGAACTCTTCCTTCCTTATCCCTTTTCTTAGTTCAAATATTACAATGATTGGTGTACCTAAGGTCTTGGGACTCTTTATCTTAATTTTGGGAGTATAAATGGTTTCATAATAATTTTTTTAGCCTTAATAATCGTTCTTTATTCTTGTTTTTCGCCTTGGATTTCATGCACCCAAGACCTCAAATCTTGCCAGGTTTGCTATGAGCCTCCTCTTTCCTCAAAACAAGCCTTTTTGTCTGTGTTTTGATGATGAAAGACTTGCTTTGCATGTGATATTACTGTTTTCAGATTTCTGCCTTGTTTTATCCTTTTTTCTGACTTTTTCTTTACCTATCCCTCAATTTGAGCTTTTGGGCAGACGTGCAGCATCCTTCTTGTTTCGTCTATCCCACTGATACCAACTGCAGTATTGCTTCTATCTTGAGTGAAGACCTACTGTGCGTTGATGGGTAAATAAGCATTTACCTATAGGACAATATCTTATCCCCCCCTGCAGTATTGTGCATCCATATCCTGTGGAATTGTGGGACAGAGCAATTCTGGCTCCTAAACCTACAAGATAATCCTTGGAGCTCAACTACAGACCCTTTTTACTATGAAAGGGGTCACTCTCAACCTCTTTGGACTCACTGGCCATTTTTCTATTGCCAGGGAAAACCCTTGGCACTTTGTACATTCTCTCCTATGCTTGTCTTTTCATTTTGCCTTTCTTAATTCCATCCCTCTTTCTCCATCATTCTCCTCAGTCCACTTGGGGAGACCCTTATCCTTCGTCTGTTGTGGACACTGAAGTGGAATTTATGGCCTGAGGAACCTTGATGCCAAGTCTTTGGGCATACAAGTTTCAAATAGGTGTCAACTTTTCTTCATGTGTTAAGGAGAGGCCTTCCTGAATCCTCTCACCTGTCTTCTCAAGCTTTCACCTGACTTTGTTTCTCCTTGGGTTACAACTCCACATCCCCTTCAACTCTCTGATCTTCCAACCATGTTTCTCCTTTACACAGCCTTGTTCTTCCTCATCTTTGTCCTTCCAAAGGCCCCACTCGTGCCGAAGCTACTGGGAACACAAAAGAGGAAGCACAACACACCTACAAAAATGATTTGCACTCACTATGTTAGTGGTTCAAACCTTCTAGGAGCCTATTTATTTATTTTCAGTTTAAAGAGGTTTCCTGCATCAGATCTAGGATCCACTGTACATGGAGAAATGGGAAACTTGTTGGCTTTTTGTAGGATTGGAGAGCAAAATTCAGGTTTACCCCGGAGTCCCACCTTTTTACTTTGAATTTCTTTATTTGCCTGCTGTTTTCCATTGTTTGTATTCTGATTTTATTCAGATTGAACATAACTAGAGAGGACACCAACACCCTCCCTTAGGTTGAAAATAAAGGAACCATTAGGAAAAATAAGTGTCATTTATTTTCCTGTTTCCTAGCTTACTAAAAGAAAGGAGGTTAAGGAATCTTGTTTGTGTCCTTTGTTTGTGATCTTCTACTAATTTGGGGAAAGGGAAATCGAAAGGAAAGAGTTTCTTTTCTCATCCTTTACTTTCTTTGTGTAGATTGACTAGGCTAGCTTAGGCACACAAAGAGAAATTGGTGAATGAATTCCTTCTTTCATGTTATTCCCTGCATTGCAATTTACATGGAACAAGCCATAAACCATAAGACACCTACAACAAAAGCATAAATCCAAACCTTAAGCCTCACCTAGTAAAAAACAAAGCAAGCCAAATCTAAGAACCAAACCCTTGAACCTTGGCCTTGAACCAAGTGACCGCTTAAGCCTTAGCTCCCATAGAAGCACCCTCTCCCCTTCTTTCCTTCAAGCCTTATTCTTCTTAACTAGGCAATCTTTCAAAGTCCTTATCCAACCCTTCTCTTATCCATCCCTCATGCCTTAACAGTGTAGACTCTGTAGAGAGATCAGTATGCCTAGGATATCTTCCAATAGGAATTAGGTCAACCTCTAGGTTGTCAGGCTACAGAAAAATGCTTGGTGAACATACTAGTCATCTACTGGTGACTAGGTTAACTCCCAGCCTTAACCTTGCTCTCTTTTAAATTTTTACCCACATTGGCAATAAGTGAACATTAGTAAAATCTACCTATTTTCTTGTCTATTATTTTCTAGCCTTGTTAGCTACACTAGTCTTTCAAATTTCAAAGTTCCTATATGATCAACATGTCTAAAGCCCATATTAAGGATCTGCCAAGTCTAGTTTGTATTTCTACCATTAAAGACTAGGTCATATTCCGATTTTTAATGGATTTCAATTGATAGTAATCTTAAAATGTTCTCACTATTAATACTTTGTTCTTTTTCTAATCCCATAGTTGTTTGCAGGGGATCATGGTGCAAAATGGAATCATTGATTTGATTGTGCGCTGCCTTGTACGACAAAAGGAAGAAGCTCCTCAAGCTGTATACCTGATGAGGTTGTTGTCAGAAGATCAAGATATTGCCAAAAGTATTGGTCATGCACGGAATGCAATTCTCTTTCTTGTGACTCTGATGCAGGAAGAGGAGTTTGCTGAAAATGTTGGTGTTATTCTTGAGAACTTGCCAAAGAGTGACAATGATGTTATTACGATGGCAGAAGCTAATATAATGAAGCCACTAGTATCACGACTGATTGAAGGTAATTCTCAGTGGCTGAACTTATCTTAATTGGACCGTAAAGACGAAATGCCAATTATTTTCTAAAGACTTTTGTAGTTAATCTTGCACAAAAATGTAATCTGTGTATCATGGGTCCATTACTAAGTTGTCCTAGTAGAACCTTAAGGTCAATTCCATGGAACAACCAAGATTACTGAAAGAAATGAGGTATTTTTTTTGTTGGCAAGTGAAAGAACCCCCCTGACTAGCAGGTTTGCCATTGGCTAAGTGGCCACAAACCAGGGGCATCTAAGCCGTCAAAATCACCCAGGGATCGCACCCGGCCTGGACTGCACCAACCTTTAACATGGTTGGATTTTTGGTTTCCGCGGGGTTTCGAACCGGCGACCTTTCCGCTTAGGGGCGTCTTAACCATCACCCGCCACCGACTGTTCTACATCTCACGGATACTGAAAGAAATGAGGTTATAAGATTGGGTGTGGTTGTCATATGCTTGGCTAATGTGTTAGTACCTAGGTTAGCACAACAATAACGAGAGATGATTCACTGCTGTGATCAATGGCTGTAAGGTCCTCTGTTTTATATGGCACTCTAGCTAGTTAATGCAGTGCTATTGTAGCTACTTAGTTACAGTAATAATTCAAACGACCCGACAGGCTTCTAGTAACAGTTCAAGTGATTCTGTTCAGTTTCCTTGTCTTCTTTTCTATTTTGTTGGATGGTGGACTGTTATAGTTACCTTCCAAAAATGTTATGTTGCAAATTCTTGCTAATGCAGGGTTTCCTTTTAAATGGATTTGTTGTGTGCTATTCTGGAACGCTGGTTTCGATGATGATGAGTTATGGGTCTTCTGTTCTCACAATCTTATGTTGCAAGATCCACAATGGCGGATTATCAGTTTGTGGGCCTTGCAACAGTTTGTGCAGGTCATGCATTTTCACAACACTAAACTGGGATGCAGAATTGTGGGCCTTTCAATAACGCTGCATGTGAATGCATTTATACATCATTGAGCTATGGGTTCTTCAACTTGCTTTCTGCATTCTTGTCTATTGCACACCTATTAACTACACATAGTGGTGTTCTGTACAAGGGGATTTTTGGGTTTTAATCAACTTATGAACCCCTGTAGCTTGATCAGCTGTTTCCCTTTAGAGACCAATGCTCCTAATTTCTTCTGTATGCAATTGAATAAACTTCATATTTACCTATTCTAAAGAATACAATTTTGCTTGATACAGTTGTTCTTTAGCCTTATCTACTTGAAATGACGGAGTAGTTGCTAAGCATGTGTTCTTCATTTGAATGGCCATGGTTACAGGTAACTGGTACACTATACTTTAGATTCAACTGTACTATAATCTGGATATTTCCTTCACCATTTTTGTACTTGAGTACCAACTGAAACTACTGCAAGAAGGTAGCTGACTTGATATATCTATCATTCCCAATCTTGGATTGTGATTGAATGAACTGTGATCTAATGAATCATCGTTTCCTTTCCCAAGATGTCATGTTTCCAGTGTTGGGCTAATTACATGGGCACAAACATCTGTAAGCCATAGATGGACTCTAGTTGCTCTACATTGATTGCATCTGAAAGATACACAATGGGGGGGCCCATGCTATACAAGAGCACTACCATTGCATATTCTAATCCAACTGCCTCAATTTCAAGTAGTGTCAATCACCGTGAGGAGTATAGGCATTGCTTCAACATGTAAAAGGCATGATTTTTGTTTGTCTGTCTGGACTCTGGTGAAATACTGCTTTCTTGTTCCCTTTGAGGTAATGGTTGAGGTCCATAGAATGTGTGAATACCCTAGTATGAATTAATGATAAAAATTTGCTAAGGCCCCAAAACTGTGAAGTTAGGTAAGATACTTGGGTGTTGCCCAGTCGTGTAGTACTTGAATATTTAATGGATCAAGGTGGATTTCTGTTCTCATTTCAATTTGCAATGGGTTCCAACTAAGCAATCGTCTTGATGGAAAATGAGCATGCTAATGGTCATTTGTAGCTCATGGATGTGTGAAGATTGCAAGACTTGATGGACGTCCTTAAGGTGTTCTTCCCATGCACAACTAATAGTAAGGATGTCATCTAGATAGACCAATATGAAGTTATTGGTAAAAGGTTGTATTGTGCCATTCATCAGGTGCATGGATGTGATTAGCTGGTCTGTAAATGGTAGGTCCATGGCCCCTCTCTTTTGTCAACACAGATCCTTGCTGTGGAATAAAAATATTTTGTCTTCTGCAACTGCTGTCAGATTGTAAATATGCTCTTAATCTTCTGTGCTTGAATAGAAAGGGCACAGACTATTACAGGTTTGGATCTTGGTTTGAATTGATTGCTTTTGATGCAAAGGCAAACAACATCAATCATTGAAATCGTTTGACCACAAGATTTGAGGAGTGGAATTCAAATCAGCATAACAATGGATTAAGGAATTGCTAGGGGTGAGGGTCCCTGTCCCAATCAATAGAAAACAAATGTTGTATATTTAAAGCAACATTCTATTTACAAACCCATCTTGTTACTCATCTATTCACAACAGAATCACAATTGAAATATACCATAAAAAACAAGATTGACCACAAGATTTGAGGAGTGGAGTTCAAATCAGCATAACAATGAATTAAGGAATTGCTAGGGGTGAGGGCCCCTGTCCCAATCAATAAAAAACAAATGTTGTATATTTAAAGCAACATTCTATTTACAAACCCATCTTGTTACATATCCATTCACAACAAAATCACAATTGAAATATACCATTCTGAATCATTTGTTGCAGATTGATGATGAGTAGAGCAGCGATTATGATTTGAGTTGCAATTAATTGGTTAATGGGACAGGGAGTCTATTGACTGCGCATTGATTCTCAACAATAAAATGAACATAATGGGAATATGCTTTATACTATGCATTCATACTGTAGTGGGGAGTTTTCTCCAGCTACGTGCAAAAGCACCTACCTTAGATAAACCGGATCTTAGGGTAGAGCTCATGGTGCAAGGGATATCTTGACCTTGACTTACAACAAGCAATAACAAAATATTTTTACTATTTTATATTTTTTCTCTAACTAATAAAACAAAAGAACAAGCATACCTTTAAATTGGGCCACTGCAGCCGTTTGAGGAAATGGTCCACCGACTCTCACGGTTTGGTTCTCCGATCTTCTTCACCAATGGTTGTCAAAGGGAAATGGATCAAGGAGGGTATGGAGCAAGCTCAACATACATTGTGGAATATGACAAAAGTATGGGAATGATCGAGGAATCAAAATTTTCTGGAAAATAATGATTAACAGAAACTTAAAAGTGTTTTTGGGGAGGCCTTCACAATGTATTTATAGGATGATCCAAGATTTTCTTACCCATGGTTTTTCATAGTGTGGTATTTATCCATGGTTTTTGAACCATTCTTATTTTAGGGTTTTTTGGTCCTTTTTGGGAGAATGGGGGTTATGTTGCAATAAATGCCCAACTTCCCTGTATTTATGGGGGAAGGAATAATGATGTTTCGGACCAATTTTGATGGAATTTAATTGTGAAGGTCAAAATGAAGGAAATAACGGTGGGATTATGATGTATAATAATGGTTTGGACCATAGAGAGCTATGTAGACAATTTTTGGTGTTGACAGATTGCCCCATGATGTGTGAGGGCAGGAGCTCATTGTATGGCTGACAGACATCATAGGATCAAGGGAGAAATGATGACAACGGTGAAGAAACCGGAGAGGACCGCGGAGGAGTGGAGTTTCCTCATTAGAACAGCGTTGGCTTTTGATTTGTATTACTTCTAAAAAATGGATGAGGTACATATAATCTCAGACATATATATGGACGAGGCGGGCATACCCATGCTTGTATCAATGTCTCAATTTATAAATGGGAATCAAGACTCAAATAATGGGAGTCGATCAATACATACAACTGAAAGTACATAATGGTGGCCTCAATGGGAGGCTGAATACAAATACTGATATGAAGAATTGGTACATAGAAACAATGGCATTCTCTTGGAATGCAATATCATAACAACTGATGCTCTGTTGAATCTGGAGGTGTACACAACTGTATGGACTCAATGATTGAGAGTCATAATCATTGAGGTACAATAAACAACATCGGATACTGTAGATATACAAAAGCATGATACTGAAGGGCTTCTGAACATTGTCGCCAACGTAGCTCAAATATCACAAGGGACATGAAACTGTATGGGTCCCAAAATAGAATCACCGATGTGCTAGAGTCAGGGGACAACCGGGGTCTTCGACCAAATAATGAAGGAACCAATACCTTGTACGAATCTCAAGGGTGCGATAATGTAGTTGAAGTTGAGCACGTGAGACACAACCAACCCAAAATACATTAAGGACTCAATATCAATAAACTTCTAGTAAAGGAAGTTTTAGCCTCTCCTATAAATAGAGATATACTTTCTCATTTCATTTTCATGGTTGGACTTTGAGAGTTCTCTCTCTTTTGGAGCTTCATCGATATATCTTTCTTTTGTGCAATTTATGGTGTTAAGGGTTCTTTCTATGTGGTGAAAAATGTTGTCAATTCTTGAAGCTTCTTCTTCTTGGTTCTATTATTGTGCGTAAGGGTTAATACTGGAATGTTCAAATTTTCTATAAACCTCTCATGATTGATCCAAAGAATAGTTGGAAGGAGGGTATTAATGCTGGACTGTTCAAGTTTTCTATAAACATATCATGATTGATCCAAAGAATAGTTGGAAGGAGGGCATCCTAGGCTATTGGCTTGCACATTCTCCTTGTTGGTTTGGGTGAGTATTTTAGACTTGGTCTTGATATGCATTTTTTCCTCCTTGGCGAGGGTTTGTAGGTATTTATCTTCTCCACAGTTGATCTTGGGTGGATAGGGACTTTCCCTCGTTGGAGCTCCCTCTTGTAGACCTTAAAGTCCATTGTTTATCCTCAATTGGGTGATGTGACTATGCGATGTCCCCTCTCGCTTGATGTAGCCAACATGATGAGTCGGTAGCCTATTAGATTCCCATAGTCTATAGTCACCATATCAGGGAGTTTCTTTGGTGCCACTTAGCTTGGGAAAAGGAGTTTTAGCTACAAACAGTGGTTAAGTGGTATTGGATGATACATGGTATTGGGATCAAAAGAAGATAAGAGGGAAATAACTCATCTAGGATGGAGATGTTCAATTGGATATTGATTTCTTGTGATAGTCTAGGGGATTTTCCAGAGTTTTTGTAGGGGTTTGGCAAAACCCTTCCATCTCTTGTTTAGTTTCGGTAGTGAGACATCTACCCTAGCTAAATCACCCGAACCATTGAGAGGACGATTTTGTACTGTGAGAGCTAATTCATTAAGGAGGGCCAAATTACTTAAGGACCACCGATTCTGGGAGGCTGAGATCTTTTGCTACAATTGTCATCTCTTGGAGGTCGACTTCTCTAGATAAAGATGTCATCAATTGTGAGGGCCGAATCCCATCTTTGAGGTTCGGATTCGAAGTATCATCAAGGTTGTGAGGGTTGATGAGAACCTTAGAGAAGAAGAGAACTTTCGTTTGAAGAAGTAGAACTAATTAGAGACAGGCCGAATCTCTGTTGGAGGTTGAATTTATTCTTGGATAGATCCGAACTTGTGGAGGGAGGCCAAAGTTGCTTGTGTGGCTGAATTGTTTCCAAAGGGAGTCAAACTCATAGCGAGACAACTGCCATCTATTGAGGATTGGATTGTTACCAAGGGAAGGATCGATTTAAGGAGAAGAGAGCCGGATTGAGTTGGGGCACTAGTTGCTTAAGGAGGCCGATCTTCTTGCAGATTGAGGTCATCATTTGGGGCACCAACTTTTCATGTGAGGGATTGAGACACTTCCAAAGCCGAATTCATCCAACTGGGCATCATTTTTGCATTGTGGAGGAAGACTGAATTATAGTGGGGCCGATTTACATCTGCAATAGAGTAGACATTGACATCACCCTTTTCTAGGTTGCTTTATGTTTGTGTTTTGCTATACAAACCAATAGCCAGTGTTGTATTGCCACCTATTTCTTAATAAAGCCAATGTTCTCTTCCTATCATTGTGTATGATCTACAAAGTGTTTGACGAAGTAATTATGGGAATGCATGTTTCTTAAGAAAGTTATAAATCAATGCAATACAGATTGTTTGTCAAAAGCACTCAATCAACACACAAAACCAACAGTAGCATCAAACATTACAACAATTTTGTGCCAATTTTACTTGGGTTACATCATAGTGGTATCATAGCTAGTGGTCTTGCTAGCTTGTGATTGCATGAGATATTGATGGTTGGAGGGCATGGTGGAGTACTCTTTCCGGAAACAAATTTGTTAGAAGAGGTAGAGATGGGTGGGCAACAAGATCCTTTAGGAGGGGAGATGTTCAGGATGTTGGTTGGAATGGCTAAAGGACAAAAGGGGTTGTTTGAGTGCCAACAAAAGATCTTAGAGTTGCTTACTCAGTTAGTGGACCAAGGAGGAAACCAGGTCAATACAAGACATATTGGATCTAGTAGATCTTAGGGTAGCAACACCCATAGTTCAACAGAGTGTCCGGTAGTCAGGGAGTAGAAGGACACCTAGGCCATTGTTACCATCATTCCTTGAGTAGAAGACTCTAATGACACCAGAGCAACAAGTTGATGATGATCTTACCCTTTGCCTCAAGGATTATCATGCACTGGGAGAGGAGGTCCAGGTAGACTTATCTTTTCTGGACTACTACAATATCAAGTTTAGGAACCGACCCAGATCTTGGGGTAGAACACCCTAGAACCAATAGAACTTTGACTTGATGCATAAGATTGGGAAACTATTTGTCCCATTATTCAATGGATTTGCTAGAAGCACAACTAGAACATGGGTACACAAGTTGGACACTTATTTCCAACTTAACCTAATGACAAAGGCGGAGCCAATTAAATTTGCCACCCTATACTTGGAAGGAGAAGCTCATGAGTGGTGGTACCATGGGCAAATGACACTTGGGCATGCAAATATCACATCCTACACCGATTTCACCCAAATATTGATGGACATGTTTGATAAGAAGGATCCTAAGATCCACTTCAGAGAGTTAGCACAATTGAGATAGACGATTACACAACCTACATTACTGAGTTCCAGAGGATGGTAATCACGGTGACCAATATTTCTAAGCAGAGGATGATGATGCTATTTATAGAGAGGTTGACTGAGCCATTGAGGGGTTGGGTGAAGGCCTTTAGGCCTAACACATTATAGGATGCTATTATGAGGGCCTAGGACATGGAGGATGCTGTGTCCAAGAAGGCATCGGTGAAACCCTTGATTCAGCCAAAGGGTAACAAGACAAACCCTCCCCAGAGGCCATGGATGGTGAAAGACAAAATGGATGTAGAGACTTGGAGAGAGTTGAGGAGGAAGAAGCTTTGCTATCATTGCAAGGAACATTGGGAGCCAGGCCACATATGCATGGGCAAGGGCAAGTTACACTATATAGAGGTACTTCTTGATGAAGATGATAGTAGTGAGGATGAGACACTTAGCATACAGGGAGGTGACTAGGGCAGGGAAAAGCTATTGCACCGTGAGGATGGTATCAAAAAGATAACCATCTATACACTTTCAGGAGTACCCCGGTATTATACTTTCAGGATTAGGGGGCATTTTGTAGGGGCAGAGAGTTACAATGCTGATTGATGGTGGGGCCACCCACAACTTCATAGATGCAACACTTGTCTCTAGGAGACACATTCTCACAGAGGAATTGGAGGGGTTTGACATAGTAATAGAAGACGAGTACAATGACTTGTACTTAGAGGGTCAGAGGACTGAGCATGATGATGGGAAACTGTATGTTGGTCGATGACTTCTACATAGTGGATTTGGAAGATACCAACATGGTATTGGGAATCCAATGCCTGTATTCACACGAAGAGTTTAAAATGAACTATCGGATCATGAGGACAGAGTTCCTGGACAAAGGGGGACAACAGGCTTTCTGAGAGGCATGCCAATAGTTATTCCTAGGATCGTGTCCAATAGGCGCTTGGAGACCCTCTATAGGCAGAGAGACATAGGCAACTTTGGAATACAAGTTCATGCGACATCATGTTGTTGAATTTTTACCAAGGAAGTGTTTGGCCACTTATGCCTTGGGGTGGACAAGGACACTTTAATAAGTGGTCCCTAGCCTAATTAAAAGGTGAGAACGACTTTATGATAAAGTGACCTTTTAATGAATGTTTGAGTTTATATTATAAAACTGACTATGAGTATTAATGAGGATGTGCATTAAATTCTCATTTATTAATTAAAAAGTGATATTTTAATGAGGAAATGAGATGGGTTATAGATCTCATTTAGTTGGCTTTTAATCTAAGCCATTGATCTCAAGGTGGAAGTTTCTCAAACAAAAAGGGTTTGGGAAAGGCAAAGAGAGATCATTGTTCACTTTCACAAGAGAAAATTTCGAGAGAGGAGCATGAGAAGAAACAAGGGTTTGGAGAGATTTCATTCCTGAAATTTGAGAGAGAGAGAGATAATTTCTGCAAATATTCCAAAGACAGGAAGAGGAAAAATATGGGCACGATTCCCTAGACAAATTTGCAGTAGGCACAAAATTCGAGACTGTACCATACAATTTCGTTCAACAGTCCATACAGTTCCATACAACATGATTTTCGAGGTGAAGGTACAACATTTAATGCTGCTTGTATAGCATAGATTTCGAGGCAACAAGGCACACTTTTCGAGGCAAAAAAACAACACAAAAATTGAGGCCATACAATAGGCCGTACAACCGCACGTGTGAGGCCGTACAACACGGAAATCAAGGCAGTCGTACAACAATTTGTCAATGTGATGTTGGCATGAATTTCGAGAAGGAGTTAAGCACAGTTGTGATTAAATTTGTATTCTGCCTGAAGAAATAAAAAATTCTCTCATACAGGTTTTCCCTTCGGGGGTTTTCCTGGGTCAATTTGATCAAAAATCTGAGTGTTCATTTTCATGTGTGTGGCTGGTTTTAAATTTCTGAGTAAGAGTTTAGGGCTGATATATTTTTCAGAATTCAAAAAGAAGAAAATAAATCTCGTGTGTTTTATGTTTTCGATCAAAAATATTAAATTTTAATGCACATACAAAAAGCGTTTGGGCATTAAACCTTATGCTAAACTGAAACTGAAACCGGGTTGGGGTTCTTGAAAATTTTCATGGTATCAGAGCATGATTGAAGGCTGAAAATTACACAAATAAATTTCAGACTTGGGGAAATAAGGGAAAACAGGGTTGTTGAGCAGAATAGGTTCTTGAACTTTCTTGTAATGATGGCTACCAGTCTTAGGATCGAGGGTAGGTTAGATGGGGCTGTAAATTTCAGTGCATGGAAGGCTAGAATAGTGTTGATTTTACAGGATAGTGAACTATGAGATATAGTGAACAACACTACAACCAACCCAGTGATTGTTCATGCAGAGGATACAACTAAAGCCGCATTTGACAAGAGGGATATAAAGGCCAAAATAATCCTTTTTGATGCAATAAAAGATCATGTGATTCCACACATATCAGGTAAAGATTATGCCCATCTAATGTGGACTGCTTTAACTAACCTTTAACAAAGTTCCAATGAAAATTGGAAAATGGTATAAAGGGAGAAGTTAAAGAGCATTTGCATGAACAAGGGAGAGAATATGACCACTTACCTCACCAGGATTACACAGGTTCGTGATGAGCTTGGAGCTATTAGGGGTGATAGAGAGTGCTGAGTTGGTGCGTACAACCTTGGATGGTGTGACGAAGCCATGGGCCGTATTTGTGGAGTTAGTGGTTGCTCGTGAGAACATGCCTTCATTGCCTCTTTGGGATGATTTCATACAGGATGAGACCTGTAGGGGATATGTACAGGGTAATACATCTCACAAGGATGATGCGGAGAATGTGGCCTTAGCAGCAAATGGGAAGAAGAAGTTCAAGAAGGGTTCCAAGGGTGGAACCAAGCAACAGGATGGAGAGAAGAAGGACATGAGAAAAGTGAAATCATTTGTTTGTTAGAAGTTTGGGCATTATGCATGACAATGCCCACACAAGAAGAAGAAGAAACAATAGACAACAACTTCAGCGGAGATTGATGAGTATGCTGCTAGATTTGAGAGAGAGTTTTCTCTCTTTGCTGGTGTTTGTGTAGAGAGAGCATCATCCATTACCAACAGGGATTTTAAAGATCACATGGAGCATTCCATGATCGTTGGGAATTCAGTGAGTGCTTCCACTACTTCCTCCACTTGGTACATTGATAGTGGAGCTTCAAGTCACATGATAGGTGATGGAGACACGTTCATTGAGATTTTAGAGATAGACTTGGAGTTGGAGGTTGCATTGGGCAATGATACAGTGGTGACTGCAGTTGGGCGTGGGATAGTTTGCTTTGACAGGGATTCCATGGAGCCCATGGTACTGAGGGATGTATTATACGTCCTTGGGTTGGAGAAGAACCTTGTGTCAGTTTCCACGATTGAGGACATAGGTCTTGGGGTATATGTCCTAGAAGGGAAAGTTTACATCTTTCCCAAACCAGAGGGTCCATTTGCTTCATATGCGATTGGAGTCAGATGCGGGAAACTGTACAAGCTTTTCTTCTAGCCACATCATGCATTGACACACACTCAGAGCAGTAGTGAGTTGTGTGAGTTATGGCACAGGAAGATGGCCCACCTTCATCATTCAAATTTGAGGATGCTGAGAGACATGACCACAGGTTTGCCAGATTTCAGTACAGAGCAGAGTGGTGTATGCAGAGGGTGCGCTTTGGGAAAGTACACCAAGACTATTTTTTTGAGCAGTGACAGCAAACCAGAGGTAGTGTTGGAGTTGATTCATTCAGACTTATGTGGTCCCATGTCTTCTGCCTCGTTGACAGGTTTTGAGTATTACATTACCTTCATCGATGACTTTTCTAGGAAGACCTGGATCTACTTTCTGAGAAGCAAGAAGTCAGAGGAGGTCTTGCTTCGGTTCCAAGAGTTCAAAGCTCTTGTGGAGAACTAGACAGGAAAGAAGATCAAGGTGCTCAAATAAGATAATGGGGGTGAGTGTACTTCCCATGCTTTCGATGAGTTTTGTAGACATGAGGGTATCAGGAGGCAGTTGACCGTTCCTTACACTCCACAGCAGAATGGAGTGGATGAAAGGAAGAATCGTGCGATAGTTGGTGCAGTTAGAGCCATGCTGCATGATCAGAGTCTTCCTTTCTTTCTGTGGGAAAAGGCCTGTAGTACAACTGTTTTCGTGTAGAATAGGAGTCCGCACCGTGCCTTGGGGTGCAAAGCTCCTAAGGATATGTTTACCGGGAAGAAGCTTGAGATAGGCCACTTCCGCATCTTCGGACGTCTTACATACTCACATGTCCCTTCTGAGAAGAGGACACAGTTGGAGGCTACTGGAGAGAGGGGCATTTTTGTTGGTTATGATGAGGTCTCGAAGGATTATTGGATATACCTTCCTACACAGAGGAGAGTTGTAGTGAGGAGGGAGGTGATATTTGAGGAGGAGCGAGCTTTCATGAGATCTTGAGATTCTGAGATAGAGGAGCAACATGGTACTCCATAGGTGACAACATCTCAGAGTTCAGCGAGTTAGGACACATGGTCACAGGTCTTAGGGGTGATTGGGTCATAGGTTACAGGTATATCAGTTTCAGGGACTCAACCTATAGGGAATTCTGGTACAGGAATAGGTTCATGGGTCACAGGTTCTCAGGTTACACCTTTAGGTGATTCGGGTACACATGGTTCATGTTCAGGCTCACAAGGTACAAGATCTCAGAACATAGGGACTTCTTCAGGGTGACATATGTCTGATGAGGATGTAGAGGAGGGTCTACCACAGGATGCTTCTTCCGGGAAGAGAAAGCCAAGTTGGATTAGGGAGCTTGTGAAGGAAGCAGAGGAGTCTGTGGGGCCACCCAAGAGGGAGGTTAGAGAGAGCAAGGCACCTGAGAGATTTTCTGTTGAATTTTCTTAAATTGCTTAGATGATATCTTAAAACAATTAGTCACTAGAAGATCATTGGAAGAACAACATGCATAGAAACATAAGAACACAAGAACACAGATTTTCCTCGGGGAAACCACAAGGGAGAAAACCCCGCAAAAATTCCTTAGTATAGAACTCAACCAGTGCAGTGTAAAACCCAGACAACAACTTCTCTCTTCTTTTTGGCGCACTAATCCTTCTCTCTTGCTAAGACAGCTTGAGTGAGTGTGTCCAAATGGAGAGGAGCACCTCCCTATTTATATTCTTCAGTTGACTTGACTACCAACCTAGCAGGGCCGACTTCTCTAACTGATTGGGCCCACTTGACAGCTTGACACCACAAAATAACATTTATTATATTGACACTTGGGTACTATTGACCTGACTTACATTTAGAGGTTTACATTGCTTCTTTCAATGACACTAACAAGACCAAACTCATCTCCCAAAGGAGGAATACAATACATCTTGGAATATCTTTTGAAGTTACAATAATTTAACACTCCCTCTTAACTAGGAAGGTATTCAACCATAGCAACATCTGCTACTACAACTGTACAAATGTTCGGTAAGATTCTATATGTATTGGAAGTTTTGGAACATTGTCTAACATCTTCATCATCGATCTCAGCTGGAACATCTTCTGTAATCTTCATCTTTCGTACGCTCTTGGACATCTTCTATGTGTCTTCTACTGAATCATCCTCTGGACCATCTTTTGTAATCTTCATCTTTTGTACGCTCTTGGACATCTTCTATTTGTCTTCTACTGAATCATCTTCTGACCATCTTCTATCAGTATGTGAATACTGAGACATCTTCCTGGATCTTCTTCTTGCAGCTTCAGTATGTGAATACTGAAGCATCGTCTATCTCGTTAGAGTATCATCGTCTGTATCGTCACTGTATGAATACTGGATCATCTCCTATCAGATCAGTATGTGGCTACTGAGACATCATCTGTAACTTTATTATCTGCAACATCTGTGTAAGGATACTAATAACATCAACAATCATCATTAGCCTGTTAGTGCTAAAAACTCAACAACAACTAATGCTAGATCATCATCTACATAACCAGCATAGAGATGCTGGAACATCGAAACCATCATCAGTTTAAGAAGACTGAAGTAACATGTAACTACAGTCATTAGTGTATCATCACTGATACGAACTCAATCAATCAACTGATCAGGCATCAATGCTGAAGTAAACAGACATCACAAGAATACTGAACAACAACATCTCAACAATCATCAGTATAACAATACTGCAACAATAATCATCGACAACCAACTTCATATCAATACTGCAATAATCATCAAGCATATCATCAACAACAACTAAGAGTATAGCAATACTGCACCAATCATCAAGCATCTCAACAATCATCAACAACCAACAGTATAGTAATACTGCAACAATCATCAAACATCTCAACAATCATCAACATTCAACAATATAACAATACTGAGGATACATTCCCTTCAACGTCTCGGAGCAGCATCATGGTGAGTTCTTTGGTAGATCCACCTGAGCATTTTGTCTAACTTACTAACTCTTTCGATCCAAACAAGCCTAGTTAGATAGATGGATCTCCCTAGGGACCAAACAAGCCTTGTCTGGCTTACTAATCCTTTCGGGTCAAACAAGCCTAGCTAGACATCCTAATCCCCCTAGAATCAATAGGCCTTGTCTGGCTTACTAACCCTTTCGGGCCAAACAAGCCTAGCCAAACATACCCTCTAGACTGAGCTACTCACCGCTGCATCAATCATCCAACCACTGTCACTCCCTCTTTCGAGAGAGGTCCTTTCGGACTACACCAAGCTTGTCTCGAAAGTATTCAAACTTTACACGAGCCAAAGGCTTAGTCATTACATCTGCTACTTGTTCCTCTGTGGGAACATACTTGAGCTTAGAACTCCCTTTTGAACCATATCTCGGATGAAATGATATCTGGTCTTAATGTGTTTTGACTTATCATGAAACACGAGATTCTTTGTCATCTTGATACAACTATGACTATAACAAAGGATATCAGTGACATCTATCTCTGCATCGAATAATCCTGCCAACATCTTTCGAAGCCATACTGCTTCGCTACATGCTGAACATGCTGCAATGTATTCTGCCTCTGCTGTACTAAGTGCAATATTGGTCTGCTTTCTACTGAACCAAGAGATCATGCCTGATTCCATACTAACACAACATCATGCTGTACTCTTCCTATATTTGGCACTTTCGCCCTAATCTGAATCTACATATCCATGCAACTTGATTTCTACACTGGATGTATATTTGAGCCCATAATCTAAATTTCCCTTTAGATACCTCATCACATGTTTTACACTAATCAGGTGAATGTGTTTATGATTCACCATGTACTGACTTAAGGTGTTTACTGCAAAACATATATCTGGTCTTGTATTGGTTAGGTACATCAGTGAACCAATAATCTGTCTATATAGAGTGGCATCAACAACTTCTGAAGTATCATCATTCAATAGCTTCAAACTAGTGGTCATCGGAGTAGTCATAGCTTTACAATCTACCATTCCAAATCTTTTTAAGATTTCAATAGTATATTTTCCTTGGTTTAGAAAAATCTCATCTGGATACTGCCATACTTCAAGACCTAGAAAGTAATGCATCATTCCAAGGTCTTTCATTTCGAATTCTGTGACAAGCCTCTTCTTACATACGATAATCGGCTTATCTTCTCTTGTCAAGAATAGATCATATACATATAGCAACAAAATTAAAATTTCATCCTCATCAACCTTATAGTAGAGGTTGAAGAAAGCCTAAGCTCATCAGGAATCCATCGATCCTTCCATACCATGCTCTAGGTGCTTGCTTTAATCCATACAATGCCTTCTTTAGTCAGCATACATGAGTCTTCTGATCATTAATCTCGAATCCTTGCGGTTGTTCGATATATACTTCTTCTTCAATCAAGCCATTTAGAAATGTCGTCTTCACGTCCATTTGATGTAGCTTCCACTTCATGTTGGAGGCCAAGGAAATGATAGTTCTTATTGAGGTGTATCTAGCTACTGGAGCAAAGGTTTCTTCATAATCAATTCCCTCTTTTTGAGAGAATCCTCGGGCTACAAATCTTGCCTTGTATTTTTCTATACTTCCATTTGCTGAGTGTTTAGCTTTGAATATCCACTTCGAGGATACCACTGACTTGTCCTTTGGTCTAGGTACTACTTCCCGCACATCGTTCTTTATAATGGATTGGTATTCCTTGAGCATTGCATCCGCCCACTCTTTTTGTTTTATTGCCTCTTCAAAACAAGTTGGTTCTTTATCAAGGCCATATAATTGGGATATGACTTTGGCTTCTTCCTCTCTTGGATGGCTCCTTCAGGAGCAACATGTCTTTTTGCTGCTTCAATTACTTCACGAGCCCAGGCAGGTTTTCTCTTTCGAGAAATCAATTCATTTGGTAAAACTTCAGGTAGCTGGGGTTCTGTCATATCATGCTCTTCAGGTATCTGGACTTCTTCTTCATTTCTGACTTCTTTAGGACCTTTAACACTTTTAGGAGTTTCATGCTCCTCTTCATCTTCCTTTTCTTTTCTTGATTTTCTGAAGGTTGTATCTTCGTCAAATGTAACATCTCTGCTAAGTTCAATTTGATGGTATCCTCTGGTTTTCTCCAGAAAACATTTCTTCTGGAGTTTTGTTCCCAAGGGCACTGTGAGAAATTCTGTTCTGTACATATCAATGTTATCGGAACCGGACTGGTCATCGAACCGGTGAAGCCCAAAATGTGAACCGGACCGGAACCGACAAAAAACCGGGTAAAAAACCGGCTGACTAAAAAATACATAAAATATTCATATTTTGTAAAAAACATATATATATATATATATATATTCATGTGCATACATATGAATCCAGACCATTAATACAAAAATATGCAAAGTTTCTCATATATATAGCAAATATGGGTGCAAATATCCAAAATAGCACCTAGTGCAATACATCTCTGAGGTTCTGAACCAAAGTATATTAACAAAGAGGCTCCAAAGTACATCAGCAAAGTTTTATTTTCTGGTTTTTAAAAAAAAAATTGAGTTTCCTGAGTCCCCAGTCCAGACCGGCCGGTTCCATACCCGGTCTAGAAAAAATTCCGTTTTTTTCAAAAAAATTTGCTGACCGGACTGGCCAACCCTGTAAACCGGTCAAACCGGCCGGTTTTGCCGGTTCCGGTCCGGTTCCGATAACACTGGTACATATATTATTGTTCTTGCTGCTTCTGCCCACAGGTACATTAGGAGATCTTGATCATGTATCATTAGCTTTCACAGCTTCCATGATAGAATTGTTCTATATTTCCGCCACACCATTTTGGTGTGGATTGTAGGGAATGGTGAGCTCCCTCTTAATCCCTGCTTCGGTACATAAATCATTGAATTCATTTGAAGTAAACTCTCTTCCATTATTTGACCTCAGAATCTTTATTTTCTTCTCAGAAAGGTTTTCTACTAGGGCCTTAAACTCTTTGAATCTTTCAAACACTTTATCCTTCTTTTTCAAGAAGTATATCCTAGTCTTTCTGGAGTAGTCATCAATGAAAAAGGCATAGTAAGAGTACCCACTTAATGAAGTGGTTTGCATTGGTCCACAGATATCTGAATGAATAATATCTATGATCCCTTTTTCCTTACTATCACTTTTTGGAAAGGGATTCTTAGTATTCTTCCCTCGTGCACATCCTTTGCGCACTCCTTCATGTTCTATCTGAATTTCTGGTAAACCACTTACCACCTTGCTTACAATTGGAAGGGCTTTGTAGTGAACATGAGAAAGCCTTCCATGCCATAGCTCACATGGGTTAATGGTACTAGTTGCTAATGCAGAATCTGTATATCCCTTCAATTTGTAGAATCCTCCTTCTTTAACTCCAATCTCTACTGCATCATTGATAGTCTTGCCTTTGGTCCACTTGAGGACTTTTCCATCCACAAAGGCAACTTTGAAGCCTTTCTTGTCTAAGGCTGAAATGGAAAGAAGATTCTTCTTTAGTCCTGGGACATATAGGACATCCTTCATTTTCATAGGCTTTCCAAAATCCAATTTATAGGATGCTTCTCCTAATCCTTTAATGGGATATTGGGAATCATCTCCAAGCATCACTTTGTGTGGGGATTCCTTTTGTTCAAGGCATGAGAGTGACTCCTTGAAACCAGTCATGTGCTTGGAGGCACCACTATCAATCAACCAAGTATCATTTCTTGGTGAGACTGATCCAGTTAGAGCATAGATCAAAACATATTCTTCACTGGAGTCTTCATCCTTCTTTGCTTCCTATTCTACTTCTCGATCACTGCCTTCAGCAGCATGGGTCTGAAACCTTCTCATCTTCTTGAGTCTTTTTGCTTTCATGGGACTGTTAATGGCAATGTGTCCTAACTTGTGGCAAGTGAAGCAATCAAAATTTGATAAGTCTCTCTTGGGTCTTTTAAACCCTCGAGTCTTAGGAGGATGGTCATGACTCTTCCTTTTGCCTTTGGTGTGGGCAATCAAGGCTTGATCCTCATCGTCATTTAGCTTTTCTTCTCTGGCTGCTATCCTCTCTTCTTCTTGGACACATTCTTCCCATAACTTCTGGAATTTGCTTAGTATCCTTCTTGAGCAAATTCCTCGGATAAAGGCCTCGTAATCTCTTGGAAGGCCATTCAAAGTTGTCGTAACAATTTCTTCTTCTTCAACCATGTCATCAATGGCTTCTAGTTGATCCTTTATTTGAGCTACTTGTTATCACCTGCCTTGTAGTTGCCTGCTTAAGGTGGATCCAGAATGGATGGTAGCAAGCAACTAAGGGGTGGAACCACGACTGCCTAGACTCCCAAATGGATGGTTGTCACGCCAATCAAGGCAGCCTTCACTTTAGGTTATCCTAATCTAGGACAACAATGGGGGAGACCTGGATTTGCTCTCGACAGGAGAGATCGAACCTAGACACCAGAAGAAGATCAGATGGGGCTTCAGGGTACTCAAAATGCAAGGTGAATGGGAACCCTAGCTCTAGGGTTTAGGTACTAGCAATTGTCTTGGGAAACGTAACTATGACAAGGTGAGCACGAATAGAGTTGGGACTATCCAGTACCTAGAAATCAGACTCAGTAAAAGGTGTTTGAGCTATCAGTGAATGTTGATAGATGGCAAAGGCTAAGAGCCTAAGGGCAGCGCTAGCTTGGAGATCAGTGCTTTGTATGCATTGGGCAATGGAGTCAGTAGCAAGACAACGTTTCAGGAAACCCACTTGGGAAACACCTTGATCTACGAAACTAGAAAGCAATTGGTCCAGAAAAGGCAAGGTACAAGAAACCCATCTCAGTAGATAGCTAGCGCTAGGGCCTAGGAAGACAAATCTGAAGCTTTAGGGGGTACCGAAAGGCTGATGGCTCAACGTTGAGGATGAGAAGAGATCAGGGAGACCTGATCTACAAGCCCAAATCAGGAAAACAGCAGGAAAATCAGATCTAGAAAAGTCAAAATTTGATGATGGGGCTAGGAGGTTGAAAACTGATTTTTTCAGATCTAGGGTAAACCAGGATGAATTAGCATAGCGTTGAGGGTGTTCTGGGATGCTTGGGACCCGATCTATCAGCATATCATGTCAGATTTCAGAAAAACCTACTTTCGGAAAAGGCCAATTTTCAGTGAGGGCG
This sequence comes from Pseudotsuga menziesii, assembly GCA_001517045.1. Lineage (NCBI taxonomy): Eukaryota > Viridiplantae > Streptophyta > Pinopsida > Pinales > Pinaceae > Pseudotsuga > Pseudotsuga menziesii. Next base: position 210,354 of record LPNX010190577.1, read on the forward strand.
CTAGGGCAGTTTCAGTCTGTTTTTCAGATCCCGGTCAAACTGTTGAGCCTCTTGACAGCGTTGGGGTTGATTTGGACCGCCCAAGACTCGATCTATCCGTCTGTGAAGTCAGAAATCAGAAAAACTCAAAACCCTAGCAGATCAATTTTTTCAGAGGGGGGTTATGCAGTTTTCGGCTGAAAAATCAGATCTAGGTCAATCTATGAGGAATTTGACCAGCGTTCCAGTTGATTTAGTTAGAGGGAGGCCCGATCTATGAAACCCAGAAATGGTTTGGCAAACGATCGGACGGTTCCCTGATTATTTGATTTTTTAGGTTTTTATGGTTTAGGAGTTTTCAGAAAAATAGTTAAATTTCAGCAAGGTACAATGGAATAAGATCAGAAAAGAAGAACTTACCTGTGGATCTTACCTAGATAAGCTTGTAGAAGTCTGTAACAGTGACGATCCTATCTATCTCGATCAATCCTGGAAGATCCCCGTGATTTCTATGGCATATGCAAGCTCCAAGCCATCAAAGCGCCCCCTACCCTGCATGAGCAAATGTCAACCATATCAGATTTGCACATACAAAATAAAGAAACTGAATGCTACAAGACAATAACATGAAGTAATCATACATCGCAATGAAACTAATGAAAACCCCTCAATACGAAGAGAACCGAGCGAGTTGAGGTCCCCCTACAAAAACGCTCCAGCCAAAACGCCCTCCTGTAGAGAAAACAATGATAGCCACAAAAGAAAATAGATCTCACGAGAATCTCCACGATGCTAGTAAGCTGAAGACAAGCTAATCACCATTTGAGCACATCAGATGCAAAGCAAATCCAGAAAAATTTCCACAGAAACAGTCTTTCTATTATTCAGATCCAAGAGCCAAAGACCCCTTACAAATGAGAAGCTCTCTCCTTTAAATAAATGAGAGAACCTCAATCATAACCAAATCCTAACCACTTTCAAAACGAGTGGTTAAGATTAAAAGATGAAATGTTCTAATCAATGGTTGAGATGAGCTCAACATACAATACATGGATCAATATAACCATAATTTACCAAAGTGGACTAACCCACCCATAAAAAGGTTACCCACTCAACAAAAAATAAATGAAAGCACATGGTGGGTCCAAGGAGTGTTTGACTAACTCCCTTTGGGTGTCCCCATGGCACAATAAATAATATAAGCATTTAATTCTTTGACTTTTGTGCCTCCTTGAGGAAATCGTGAGCCTCCAAAAAGCTCCAGAAAATAATATAAAAATGCCCAAAAATAGGTGTGGGCCCAATCAAATGCTGCAACTGCTGGAGAAGGTGTGGAAGACATCACTCTCATCATTGTGACTCATCCCATGTCATTCCCTTGTCTCAGTAGCCCAAATCGATTTCTTCAATAGCCATTTAATCATTTTTTAATCTGCCTCGGGAAACGTGAACCTGCCAAAACAGCCTCCTAGGGTGCC
>LPNX010190579.1:0-16379 GCA_001517045.1 Pseudotsuga menziesii
TCCTAGGATAAATCTTTGTGTTCCTTTTGTATGGTTGTGCTTGTCTATCTTTCAATGATCCTGTTTATATGCTTTTGTTATGAAATCGAAATGAAATACTAATGTCTTAGTTAAACATATGAAAATTTAACATGGTATCAGAGCCACCCTGAAAGAAGCCACCGTGAAAGAAGACATTGTGCAGCTAAAGAATCTAGGGCTTCTTATTTTTTGGGTCTCTATCCATGATAGATCAGCAAAAGAAGGCTAGATTGACTCTCCATTGAAGGGTGCATCTTTTTGTCGAAGCGGAATTCAATTCCGAGCATTTTCAGTTTTGGTGCAGAAAATTATGGCTTTCTACAGAAGAATAATTTTTGAGTGAGCCAAGAATAGGATTGTTCTCCTCATCAAAATCGAAGTTTAGAGACCTGAATCAAGAAATTTGGTTGGGTGAAACTCTGGGAAAGTCAAACCCTAGTTTGACCCCGATCTGAAAAAACCCTAAATACTAAAACTGCTAAGTTTTGGTACATTCGCTATATCCTAAGATTGGAGAAGGATCAGGAGGTGAAAATTTCAGAGGCCAAATATAAAATCCTTATTTACACTTTGTCCAAAATTCAGCCTCATATTCGCTACATTCTGGGAGATATGACCCCTCCACGTTAGGGTTCCAGCCTCTTCCAAAATTTATCCCTCAACAGGACACCTGGGGAGAATTGCTGTAGCGTGGGATACAGAGGTCCAAATAAAATTCCTGAAGATATTCTAGAAAGAGCACAGACTTTAATTTCTGTGTTCCGAATTTCAGAACTTGAAGATGAACCACTGACATGTGGCATTTTGTACAACTTCACTATTTTGAACAGTCCTGTAACAGGTCACCTTGGGAAAATGATCATACATCCCAATTGGTGAAACCAATTATGCTGAAATATATTTTGTTGGATCAAGGACATGTGAGGTTACCTCAATTAGAAATTTTAGACACAGAGGAGTAGTAATTTCAGAGATATCACAGAAACAGTAATAGGCATTTCTGCAGAAGAAATTGGAAAACTAGGGCTTCCTGTTCCTGGAGCTTCCCTCCACTGTTTTCAGAAAAGGAATACATTGGACAACTCCATTTGAAGAGATCTATCTTTCTATCCAATCATATCTAAAATATTCCAAGTTTTGAAAATTAGGGTTTCTCTGACAAACCCTAGATCAGCCAGCTCCGGAAGCAGGACGGACACCTCAAATCGGTAAGATCTAATCTTTTACTATTTGCATTTGAGGTTCTCATTTCAAAGTGATCTATCACATCAGCTTGATGATAAGCTTGGTGAAGTTGAAAAACTTCCAAGCATGGAAGTATTTGATCTCTCTGAAGAAAATGAATTGGACACCTACATGAGTAGAGAGGTTCTAGTTCTAGAGGGAGATGAGCCTCAAAGCCTTACACAAGAAGAACTTGATCAAGACCAAGAAGATCATTGTTGATTCAATCACGGATCAACTTGTACAACAAGTGTCTTCCCTAAAGAGACCGAAGATGTTTGATTCCTTGATCAAGCTATTTGAAGATACAAACATAATTCAGAAGATGGATTTGAGAAAACAATTGAAGAATGTGAAGATCCAGAATGCATAACTTCTTGAAGCGGTAGAAGAAGAAGCAAAGAATGCAGAAGTGGTGATAGCCACCTTGAATGGCCTCCCATGATCATGGGATTCATTCATGTGAGGAATGTGTGCCAAAAGGAAGTGATTACTTTCAGTTGACTCTAGGAAGAAGAAGAAGCTTGTCTCATAAGAAGAGAAGAAGAAAGATGGGAGCAAATTGAAGATCAAGCTCTCACCATTCAAAGAAGATCCCTCAAGTGATGAGGAATATGAAGAACTCAAGTATTGATGAACCTCTTATCCATCTTATCATTTGGATAAGAAATGATGATTTCATGGATGAAGAAGATGATGAAGCAGAATGATCAAGAAGGAGTCTACCCACGAAACAAACAAAAGATAAGTATTCAATTGTCATTTAATGATATTGTTTTGTTATGCATTTGATTATATTCAGTTGATGGGTTGTTTGCATGCATGTGATGGGAAAGGTCCTGTACAACCTCCTACAAGAAGGATGAGACTTGTTTTGAAGAACAAGTGATGACAATTCAAGATTCACTCCAATAAAATCTGAAGCTCCCAGGGTCAGAGACACCATGACGGAAGAAAAATCTTCAAAGAGCAGTAGATCCACCTCGAAGGATGAAGACCACCATGGGTATGAGAGATAACTCAAGATGAAGAAAAGAATTCTATGAAAGAAGCTATGATCAAATAATAATAGTTGATCATGGGGAATGATATATATGATATGATTTCAAGACATAAAGGGAAGTACGTAGTATCCTCCATGTGGATCTACAAGAACAAGTGTACAAAGCAAGGTTCGTGATTTGCCTCAGAAAGAATAGACTATGACATGACATATCAAGCATAGAACCACCTGTACAGAATCAAGAGGGAAGATGATACTCCACTTCAGGGGGAGTGACTACAGAAGATATCTGAGTTTGACATGGTACGACATGATGGATAGCTTCGTGATGGATCAAGACTTTACCAAGAGTAAAGTGGGTTCTAACCTTCAAGATTGAATGCAAAAGACTAGCATATGTTAATGACCTGACAAGATGAACTCATGGAAGATGTTATGATGAAAGAATACTAGAATGATGTTTGGGATATAGTACTCAAACTAGAAAGCAAGAATGTGGTATCTTCCAAATGGATTTGCAAGATAAAATATGTTGCTGATAGAAGTAAGGAAAGACTTGTGGCTAGAGGTTTCTGTCAAAAAAGAGGAAATTAATTCTGAAGAGACACTTACTCCAGGAAGTAAGGTACACTTCCTTCAGAACTATCATGGTAGTTTCTTCCATGATGAAGTAAATACAAGCCTTCCTTAATGGAATGATTGAGGAAGATTTTTACATCGAATAGTCACAAGGATTTGAAGTTGAAGACAGATGGACTCACATATGCAAGTTGAAGAAGGCCCTCTATGGCCTAAAGTAAGCTCCCAGAGCTTGGTATAGAAGAATAGATAATCTCTTGATGAGCATGAGCTTTGCCAAGAGTAAAGTCAATCCTAACCTTTACTACAAGGTTGTAGAAGATGAACCTGTCATCCTGTTATTATCATGGAAATCAAGAAGAAACTAGCAGAAGAATTTGAGATGAAATACCTTGGGTTAATGCATTATTTCCTAGGTTTGGAAGTATGGCAAAGTTCAGAAGGAATCTTTCTCAACCAGGGAAAGTATGTGGTAGAGATATTGAAGAGATTCAATATGTTGGAATGCAAAGCCATGGCCACACCCATAGACTCCAACCTGAAGCTGTTAGCTGATGACTCATCAGAGTTAGTGGATGTGACTCATTGCAGATAGATCATTGGGTCATTGATGTACTTAACAAATACTAGACCAGACATTTGTTTTGCTGTAAACACCTTAAGTCAATATCTTGTTCAACCAAGACGGGTTTACCTAGTAGCTGCAAAACATGTGATGAGATATCTGAAAGGGACTATAGACTTTCGTCTATACTATGATAGTATCCATGAGTATAGGTTGTACGGCTACACAAATGCAGATTGGGCTGGAAGTATCTCAGACAGAAAAAGCACTTCGGGTGGATGTTATAGTATGGGATCTGCTATGATTTCATGGTTTAGCAGAAAGCAGTCTAGTGTTTCTCTAAGCACAGCCGAAGTAGAATATATAGCAGCTTGCTCTGCTAGCTATGAAGCCATATGGATTTGAAAAATGATGTCAGGATTATTCAACCTAGAGTTGGACACTAACGTGATTCTATGTGACAACCAGAGCTGTATAAAGATGACAGAGAACCTTGTGTTCCATGACAGATCAAAGCACATAGAAATAAGATATTTCTACATTCAAGATATGATGTAGAGAGGAGCCATAATGCTCCAGTATGTGAGTACTGATGAATAAGTTGCTAATGTGTTAACAAATCCTCTGTCCCAAGTAAAGTTTGAACACTTTCGAGACAAGCTTGGTGTGGTTCGAAAGAACCTTCCTCGAAAGGGGGAGTAGTGATGTTGCAGTGGGATTTTATCATCCCTGGGCATCTGCCCTAAAGTGATCCAGTGACCTCGGTCCTCGAGAATGAAGAGGGATTGTATCATCCTAGGACATCTGTCCAAAATAGATCCAGTGACTTTAGTCTTCATGAATGTGGTGGGATTGCATCATCCCTGAACTTTGATTCAAAATCTATTTGGAGGTCTCAGCCCCCGTGAATGTGGTGGGATTGCATCATCCTTGAAATTCGGTTCAAAATGTATCCAGAGGTCTCGGCCCCTGTGAATGTGGTAGGATTGCATCATCCCTGAACTTCGGTCCAAAATGTATCTAGAGGTCTCAGCCCCCGTGAAAGTGGTGGATTGCATCATCCTTGAAACTCGGTTCAAAATGTGTCAGGAGGTCTCGGCCCCCGTGAATGTGGTAGGATTGCATCATCGGTCCAAAATGTATCCGGAGGTCTTGGCCCCTGTGAAAATGGTGGATTGCATCATCCCTGAACCTCTGTTCAAAATGTATCCGGAGGTCTTGGCCCCTATGAAAGTGGTAGGATTGCATCATCCCTGAACCTTGGTTCAAAATGTATCTAGAGATCTCAGTCCCCATGAATGTGGTAGGATTGTATCATCCTTGAACTTCGGTTCAGAACAGATTCGGTGACTTCGATACTCGAGAACATGTGTTGATCCTGTAATTCCTAGAGGAAGGATTGTCTGAGTTCCACATATGTGTTGATCCCGTAACTCCAAAAGGAAGGATCATTAGTAACTCCGTAAAGACCTAAATCCCATAATTTCGAAAGGAAGGATCATTGACTTGATCCTGTTATTCCAATAGGAAGGATTGTCTGAGTTCCACAGATGTGTTGATCTCGTAATTCCAATAGGAAGGATTGTCTGAGTTCCACATCTGTGTTGATCCCATAATTCCGAAAAGAAGGATCGTTAGTAACTCTGTAAAGACCTAAATCCCGTAATTCCGAAAGGAAGGATCATTGAATTGATCCCGTAATTCCAATAGGAAGGATTGTCTAAGTTCCACAGATGTGTTGATCCCGTAATTCCAATAGGAAGGATTGTCTGAGTTCCACAAATATGTTGATCTTGTAATTCCGAAAGGAAGGATCGTTAGTAACTCCATAAAGACCTAAATCCTGTAATTCCGAAAGGAAGGATCGTTAGTAACTCCGTAAAGACCTAAATCCCGTAATTCCGAAAGGAAGGATCATTGGTAACTCCATAAAGACCTAAATCCTGTAATTCTGAAAGGAAGGATCATGTTGATGTTTTGATGATAATGATGTTTTTATTATGATGATGATGTACTGATCAAAAGATCAGTGTATGATGATGATGATGTACTGCTAGAAAGATCAGAGTATGATGATGATTACAATGTACTGATCGAAAAATCAGAGTGTGATGATGATGATGTACTGATCAAAAGATCAGAGCATGATGATGATATACTGATCAAAAGATCAGAGTATGATGATGATGATGTACTGATCGAAAGATCATAGTATGATGATGATAACGTACTGATCAAATGATCAGTATGTGATGATAACGACATACTTATCAAAAGATCAGAATATCATGATGATGATGCTGTTTGAGAATTGAAGTATGATTATGCAATTTTGCAATAAGGGAGATATGAGACACAATAGGTACTTATTATCCCATATACACATTAAATTGGGTCATATAAATAATAAATTTGTAAAAATAAAGTGGCATTGCTTCATGGAGACACTTGGAGGCTCATGGAGACCTTGGGTTGCTAGATTCCTCCTTACACTTGTCATGACCTACCCCAAAACTAGAAATTATGGGGAATGGGACATTCTTTGGAGGTGAATATTTTTTAATTCACATCTCATGAGATAAGGAATTCGAATTGGATAATAGGAGTAACTAGCCATGGAAGAGGAAGAGACTGAGAAGGCAATGTGTTCCACTTGGAGAGAGATTCTATGCACTCTATGACAACTATGATGGAAGATTCTATGAAAAAGTCAGACCTGATTTTAGACATGATTTAAAACCTATGACAATATGACATGACAAGGCTAAAAATATCCACCAATTAGACACATTTTGGGGTTAGTGGCAGCCATTCGTATTTGAAAGAGAATTGAAGCATGAGGAAGAGGACAAGTGGCATAGGGGTTACTAAACCACTAGGATGATTTAGAGGAACCGCGGAGGGAAATTGGACATCAGGGAACCCTATGATGATTATAAAAATATTTCATGAGGAAGGAAAATGTATTTTTATCATTTTGCATTTTCGAAAGCACTAGCTTTTCCATTGCACAGTGGGTGCTCACTCTCCCTGCTCGTGAGTCAATATCGACGGAGTTGGATTCCCATCCAAATTTGTTGTTAGAGGGGCCATATATACCTCTCATTTGGATCTGAAAGTAGTTTTTTACTTGCATATTTAATACTAATACAATTTGTGACTCATCCATTTCCCCATTCTTTCATCCCCATCTCACTATTCCCCATGTTTTCCTATGATGGCACACTTGTGAGAAAAGTGCTTGCGCTTGGAGGAGACTGGTTGATTCCCATGCATGGTTACATGATTTTTTTTCTCTTTAATATTGTGTCTCTATACTCTGTAAGTCAAATCATCATAAATACATATGCAAAAGGTCCACATTTCCAAGCTATTTGTTGACTAGTTTTCATGTGTTGGCATCCAATCCGAAGGAGATATGTATATGATTTGTAATGAGAAATTTCCATGATTTCAAATGATTTTTAAGAATTTATTTGTATTTTTTACATGTTCTTCATTCATCATTCTCTGTTTTGAACCATTTCATGTACTTTTTTTATTTGAAGTGAAGCTATCAATGCCATTTCCCTTAAGCAATATTACTAAAAATTAGCAATCAAATGTGAGGCACTATAACCAGTTTGAAATGATTATAACCACATATAATGACAGCCAATGAGGTCATATATCAGTCCCAATAATATTTTTAGAAAAATCGGAGGTTCGCATATGATTTGGGAAGCCCTTTTTGCTTACACCCTAGGGGGAATTTTACCACAATTTCCTAGTAATTTTTCCATTTTTGTCAATAACCCAAATGAAGTTGTAGAGGTATTAAACCAATTATAAAGTGAACAGAGAGCCTATTGAGAGGTATTAATACTCACAATATAAATCCCTATCAAATTCGAGACCCTTTTCTGCCATTTGGAACTCCTAGAGTCAAGACTAGCTAAACTGAATTTGCCCCAAATAATTCCTTTGTCTTGAAATTCTAAGTGGGTACATTACAAGGAAGTGGAATATTTGGGTCATATTCTATCTCATGAAGGTTTAAAAGTGTACTAGGTAACAAAATTAAGGATATTATGGATTGGTCAATTACAAAAAAATTGAAGAAACTTATAGGATTCTTAGGATTGACAGGATACTACCACAATTTTGTCAAGAATTATGGTAAAAAAATTAGCATCATTAACAAAATTATTGAAAAAGGAGGAATTATCTTCAAATGAAGAAGAAAATGAAAATTTTCAAATACTTGAACTGACTATTTGTACAACTCCTCTTTTAGCCACACATGTCTTCACAAAAATGACTTACAAGGTTATTGAAAAAGGAGGCATTCTCCTCAAATCAAGAAGCAACTAAAAGTTTCAAGAAATATGAAGTGGTTATGTGTACAATTAATCTATTATCCACACATGTCTTCACAAAAGCCTTTATAGTGGAATATGATGCATAAGGGAATGGAATTGGTTCAATTTTAATCTAAGAAAGAAAGTCACTTTCCTTTGAATGTTGGAAAACTAAAGGAAAAAACATACTTAAACTAATTTATCAAATGGAACTATTGACTATATTGCATGGAATAAAGAAATGGAACCCTTTTGAAAAAAATGTATTAAAACTAATTTATAAAAATTAAATGTTTCCTATATTGAATGGAATAAATAAATGGAAGACTTACTTAATAGTAAGACATTTCAAGGTAAGAATAGATCATGATATTCTCAGAGTACTTCTTGTAGCGAAGGAAATATTCAAAAGATCAACAAGAATGAGATACAAAGATGTTAGGTTATGATTTTCTTATGAATTTAAAATTATATACAAAAAAGGAAATACAATGTGGTGCTATATGCACTTTCAACAAAATAAGATGACATTGAGCAATTACCGAGTAACTCATCAAGTGGAAAAACTTTCCAATAGAAGGAGAAAAATGGAAAGATGAGTTATTCAAGCATTAAATCACTCTCTCTTTCTTAAGGCATTGAATCTTTTGATGGATGTCTTAATCTATTCTACAATTTTGGATACATGATTAACCTCATGTCAATTGGGATTGATGGATAGAATTAATCCCAAGAAAACTTAAAAAGGTTTTGCACTTAGTAGATATATGAAGGGAACTATTATATTTATGTTAAACATAGGAAAGGATCTCATCCCATCTGCATGAATATTTGGATTGTTTTCTTAGGATATGCACAATCATCTCGTTGACTGCATTGATCTATTCGTAAATTTCTATATGGAAGGTAGTCCATTCTTTCAACTTGACGTCCATGATCAACCACATGCTAGAGAAAAAAATACTAGATAATTTATTGTTTTGATGTAAAATAATGGTTTGTGGGAGATCAAAATGGAGTAAAACATGCTCTAACAAGAGCTTAACACTAGCCTCTGATGTAACACTCTTCTTAAAACGACCATCTTAAGAAACTGATTGGAAACCACAAATACATGATCATTACTATTCTTGGTTGAAGGATGACCAAACCTGTATTCCATTAAGATAAACTCATATTGTCTATCTAGGGTAGATGGAGAAGTGTACAACAACTTCTTCTTGATGGTAGGTTTTCCATAGAACAAGGAATGCATGATAGAATTTGGGCATTGACATCCTATTACATATTTGGTTAGGAGAAATATTGTTTAAAATTTTTCAAATTTCCCTACAACTCGACCATAACGTGTCTTAAAAATAATCTTCTCACACTTACAAAGGTGGTTCACTTTGCATAAAATATCATCCTTGAAAGTTGGAGATTGGTTTTCATATGCACAATGTCTAATAGGTAAACAACGAATTCCATTGATTGCCATACAATTTCAACCGCCTGGAGGTCTCATGTCTACAAGAGTTGAGCATGGTTGTGAGAATTGCAATAAAAGGTCAATTGAGGCAGTCTATAGTTTGATAGTTTGATATGTGCATTTTTTTTCTACTTCAATTTAAGGTGAAACTGTTGTAGGTATGTGAACCACTTATAATAGCATTCATTTTGTATATTATCCAATGTGTGCATGAACGATAGGATATTGTTTTCACTGTTGATGATTATATCCTTCCCTAATATGTAACATTTCCATGTGTGATAAGCCTCCAAAGTGGATTAGGTTAGTTACTTTTGAACTAAATAAAAAATCATCTCATTGTAATAGTCCAATTTATGTCCATGATATTGAGTAAGGAATGCACTTGTAACATAATCAAAATCACTTATCTCAATATCTAAGAGTTTTTATTAGTCGAGTGATGTAAATTATAACATAATCAGAACTATTTATCTCAATATGAAAGAATTTTTATGAGTGAAGTGATGCACCAATGTTAAACAAAGGTAACATTTAATAGCTTCCAATGAGATGTTTTTTTTACATCTTAATCACTAGGTTGATAAGGACTTATCCCTCCAAGAATGGTCGGTATAATTATTTGGTTTCTGTGGTAATGACTATTAACCATAATAAGAGGATTATCAATCACATTAAGACCAAATTCCTAACGAAGGTAATAGTTGGAAATTTTCCACAATGGGAAAATTTGTAGTAATGCATATATCTTCTCTCCCTATTTCGGCACATGGATTTTGGATACCCACTTCCCCATTATTGTAGGTGACTTCCTCAAATTCTCGTGATGTTTATCTATGTTATTCATTTGGTAGAGCATGTGCATGGTCATGTTCCCACATGAGAGGTTTATGCATATTTGGTGAGAGAGAAGCTCGATGGTAGTTAGAATGAAAATATGATTTTAGATGGGATGAAATAGGCATAATTTCTGGGATGAAATAGCTTGTGAGGTAGAGCATGGGGATTGTTGAAGACCATTCAATTGTGAGGACTCAAATATACATCTATGTATAAGAATAGACTTCTTTAGAACAAAATCTTTATCTACCTCTAAACCTTTATATATTCACTTCTCCTCAAGGAAATATTTATCTAATTCTAATAATCAATAAATAAATAATGAATTACAAGACTTTTAGACTGAGCAACTATTTCACATTAAACCTATGAAATGAGCAACTAAGACATGCCACCACTAGTACAGAAAAAATAGTAATATTTATGAATAATGACAAACTTAGTTAAGCTCTAAATTATGAAACATGAGTTATAGAGTTTTCCAATGTAAAATTTGATTCCTAACAATTAGATATTATACTCTTTAAAATTTTGAAGAAGATTACTATTATACAATAACTATCTATTATGAAATCCTAACAATCTGGTTCCTAAATTATATAGGATAATAATCTTTTTGGTGAAGATCTGTTGATATATTTGTAACTTCAGAATATATTCACTTGTATATCTTATGTATTGTACCCCGATGTTTATTTTGGGAAGTATCTGTAATGTAATTCAGTCATGTCATGTCCTGATGTTCTGATCGGGAGATTCAATAATGTAAACAAGTCATGTAAAGTCATTGAGGTTAACCCTCCATTGTAAGTCAGGGAAACAGTCCCCACAATTGTGTCAAGGTTAACCCTCCTTGTTGATCAGAAGGCAAAGTCCCCACAGTTATGGGGCACTAGGGTTATTAGACTCTCCTAGAGATGTCAACCCTAGTAAGTAATTGTTAAGTGTGGCCGACATGTTGAAGTGGACATTAAGTGAATGAAAGAATATAAATAGAGAGTGAGCCTCTCTATTTATCACACACACACTCACTCATTGGGGTGCATCAGTGAGAGAGAAGAAGCTCTCTCAAGTGAGAGAGAGAGGACAAGCTGTTGGGGATCATCTTTATGTTTTTGGGTTTTACTGCTGCCATTGGTGCTCATTCTATCTCTAAGGAAGTTGTGGGGTTTTCTCCTTTATGGTTTCTCTGAGGAAAATTCTTTGTGTCTCTTAATTCTTGTGATTTTTGTTGTGCATGTTATTCTCTTAGATAAGATCCTAGATCATATTGCTTAAATGACAAAAATATAACATGGTATCAGAGCTAACCTGAGAAGAAGACATTGTGCAGCTGCAGAAGCTAGGGATTCTTAGTTTTTGGGTCTCTCTCCACAATCCATCAGCAAAAGTATGCTAGGATAACTCTCCAATGAAGGGTGCATCTTTCTGTCGAAACGGAATTCGATTCCGGGCATTTTCAGTTTTTGGTGCGAGAAATTAGGGCTCTTTAGAGAAGAAGAATTTTTGAGTGGGCCGAGCATAGGATTTCTCTACTCATCAAAATTGAATTTTAGAGACCTGGATCGATATTTTTGGCTAGGTGAAACTCTGGGAAAGTCAAACCCTAGTTTGACCCCGAGCTGGAGTCAAACTAGTAGATATTCTTACACTTGCATGAGTTTGAGGTACCTCCTATTGTTCTTGATTTTTTGGTATGTTTCAAACTTCATTTTCTTTGATTTCATCAAGCACTGTGTACTCTATGTTTTCCTTTTCTTCTTTATTTCCCTACAACTAATCTTTGTACTTAACATTTTCATTGCATACTACATCTCTACTCCTCATGATTTTGTGGTTTTCATAATTGCATAAGCGATACCCAAAATCACCAACCTCATATCCAATAAAAGTGCATTTCTTGGATTTAGCTTCAAGCCTTGCTCTATTTTCTTTATCAATATGGACAAATGCTTCACAACCAAAATTTCTCAGAAATGGGTAGTTTACATGTTTACTTGTCCATGCCTCCTCTCAAATCCCACCATCCAAAGCATTTGAAGGCCCATTTTTTATTAAGTAAATAGTGGTATCTACAGCGTCAACCCAATATTGTAAGGGAAACCCTGCATGCAATCTCATACACCTTGCACTCTCCATGATCATCCTATTCATCCTTTTGACATACCATGTTCTTGTGGTGTTCATGGAACTATATTCTCTCTATGAATCCCATAGTATGAATAATAACTATCAAACTCCTTGTTGTAGCATCCACCTCTATTATCATATATGGAACACTTCAATCTTTTCCCTGTCTTATTCTCAACCAACAATTTCCATGTCTTAAAAGTAGCAAACACATCAAATTTATTTCTAATGCAATAAACCCAAATTTTTCTAATCGCTTCATCAATAAAAGTAACGTAATAACAAGAGCCACCAAGAGTTTGTACTTGATACGATCCCCATACATTTCTATGCACAAGCTATAAATTTTCACTATTCAATTATTTCCCAAAACTGAGAAATCTAACTCTCTTATGTTTTCCATAAACACAGTTTTCATAGAATTCCAAACTTACATGCTTCAGATCTAGAAGCAATTTCCTTGAGTGGAGAATCTGCATCCCCTTCTCACTCATGTCTCTAAGCCTATGATGCCACAACATTTTACTTGTTTCTATGGAATCTTTATAGATAGAATAATTAGTATTATAAGGACATAAATACAACATGGTGATCCTATCTCATTTTCTATTACAAGTGCTAAGTTTAGTAATCTTCTAGCACACTTTTTCAAACATAGACAAATAACCACTATCTCCCAACTGCCTTGTTGAGATCAGATTTCTTTTCATGGAAAGAATATTCCTTACATATTTTAGTAGCCATTCATTTCCATTATTTAACTTAATATGTACCTTACCCATTCCAATAATTTTACACGTTTCATCATCCCCCAATAAAACATGTCCAAAATCACCTAGAACATAATCATGAAAGGATTTCCTATGGGTTGTAGCGTGACATGAAGCACCTAAATCTATTACCCAGTAATCAGTAGTATTATTTAATTCAAGAATCACAGCATATTGTAACACATCACCCGCTACATTAGCTTCCTGAGTAGTATCATGTTGCTCATCTCCTTTCTTCTTTTCTTCTCTGGAACTCTGCAATCTTTCTTCAAATGTCATGTCTTACCACAATTCCATCACTCTATATTTCCTAGTATGTAATGGAATATTCCCTTTCTAGATTTGTTGTGATTACCCAGCTTCTTTCCTCTCTCCCTTTTTCTTCTATTGTTATCCATGGTCAACGCATTACCTAATGTCTCACCTACTTTTTTTCTTTGCATTTCCTCACTAAGAAAAAAACCAACAACATCATCAAATTTAAGAGTCTTTGAACCAAAGGCAGAGTTACTTACAGCCATGACCAAGCCATTCCATCTTTCTGGAAATGAGCACAAGATTATAAGATCCCTAACCTCATCATCAAAATTCACTCCTACGGAACTTAGTTTACTAGTAACTATATTAAATTCATTTAAATGGTTAGTAACATATCCACTTTCTCACATCTTCATATTAAATAAATGCTTCATTAGAAATACCTTGTTAGAAGCTGAGGGTTTTTCATGGTTCTTATCCAATGCACTCATCACACCCTCCATTGTATTTTCTTTTGAAATATCGAAAGCCACTAACAAATCCAAGAACAATTGTATTGTTCCCAGTGCCTTCTATCAAGAACCTCCCATACTTTATCCTTCATAGTCGCTGGTTGTTTTGCTTTTTTTCCCAACGTTATAGATCCTTCTAGCACAAATAGTCCTCCATTTGCATTTTCCATAACTAATAGTTTTTGTTGTTAGATTTCTCGACCGTAAACTTTCCTTCTTTTGCCATTAATCACACTCAAACCAATAACCCTTATTTACTGTGAGTTTACCAGTAAAATAGACATCTAGATCTAATACCGATAGTTAGAAAAACATAATCACAGAGCAATAACAATTAAACATGATGCAAATATTGAACACAAACACATTACAAGAGCTACACCAATATAATGTGGTTCACCCAATATGGCCTACGTCCATACATAAATTGCTAGTGCTTTATTATTATAATGTCCAGCAAAATGAACGGATACAACCTACAACAAACCTGTTGCACTTCCTCTTCACTATGTCATAGTCTCTCTCACATAATCTCTAAGATTTTTTTACAATGCTACAATACAATACACAATTGTATTTCAATGCTTTCCTTTTATAAGAGAATTACCATGGGAAAATACCATGGCTCACCCAATACCATGGGCCCGTAAACTATTGGCCAACAAACATCCCAAAAAAATATTTTGGGGGGCAAGGCCAACTGGCCCCCACACCTCCCAACTAGGACGAGTGTATAGTAAAACTGGGGTACAAACACGGCTTAACTATAACATCTATGAATCAAGAAGATCATGCTCCACAAACAACATATAGACCACCTCATTACATGCTTAGGATCGTTTTGGAAAAGTGTCGTAATAGTAAATCCAACCTCTTTTGTTGCTTTGTGGACATTAGAAAAGCATTCAATGTGGTCTCTAGAAACAACTTTTGGAATGAATTAGAAGAGCTACAGGTCCTTTTCAAGTTGAAATATGATGTGATAGGTTGTACGAGACCGCAATTGAAAAATTTAAGAGCATGGAAGGGTGGTCTAAAGATATTAATTATAATAATGGAATTAAGCAATGTTTAACCCTCTTCCCCACCTTTTATGAAATATAAATCGATAAGCTAGAAGGTTGTTTAGAGGAAGTTGGTTGTGTTAGTATCACCTTAGTTGATGTAGTCACCATTTTCCTCCTCTATGTTGATAATATTGTTCTTATGGAAAGGTGTCTCTTTTATCATAACAAGAAATTAAGAATTCTCAAGGATTTCTACTCTAATATGGGTATGACTATTAACATCGACAAACCAAAGGTTATTTTTTTCAAATCCAAGAAGGTAACTTACACTAATTGTGTACATAATAATAGTAAATTTGAGGAAGTGTCTTCCTAGAAATATCTCAAAATTGATATTCATCACAATCTCAAATAGAGATATAGTATTGAGAAAAGGATTAATAACTTCAATTTCATTAAACTTAGAGTTCCCACTAAGAATTTGGACTTACAACATGTTTCGAAAGTGTGACTATTGATTTTCCATAGTGGATTATCGATTTTCAAAAGTATGATTATCGGTTTCCAGAAATGTGATTGGCGGTTTCCATAAGTGTGAACATCAGTTTCCAAAAGTATTATTAATAATTTTTGAAAGTGTCATTATCAGTTTCCACTAGTGTGAATATTGGTTTCCAATGTTGTGATTATCAATTTCCAAAAAAATGATTATCATTTTTTAATAAGTGTAAATATTGAAAATTTTCCGATATTAATAAGTCTAAATATTAAAATTACATGTCTTTTTTGATATTCACATAATTAATTCATATACAATACTAAAGTATCTTGTATAGTAAGAAATGGTAAATTCTCTATATTCTCATAATCAAGGTTCCTAAATTTTAATCTCAATCACATGAATTACTAAATTGTGAGAAAGGGCTTGTGCTCTTTCTCCTCATCATCCCAGTACCCACATTTTGACTTATGGATTACTATATTGTGAGAAAGGACTTGATCTCTTTCTCTTCATCATCCCAGTGCCCATGTTTTTACATATGGTAGGTTCTATGCCTCCTTGTATGGGGTTTGACTGTCAATCACACTACTCCACATGATTGATCACTCAACAAGTTTGCAATTTAGTCACATGGAAGAGCCTTAATGTTAATCCCTAAATGTTGGGAACAGTTCTCCCTATAGTATGGCACTTTACCCCCTATATGGTAGTATATTACATATTATTGATGTAGGATCAGGTCTATTAGTGGGTCTATTAATTTTTATTGTATATCTTTGTCTCTTATATATAGGAAGAAGATATTTTCATTTGAGTAACCATTGTATATTGTCTTGTTTTGGGTACGAAGTACATTGTGTAAGGAGGTTCATCCCTCGAAGAGGATTCATATTAATCTATATTCTTCATTACTAAGTCATGAATTACTCTCTCTTGGTCTATTTATGTTATTTTTATGCTATTTATGGGACTTGGTTGCATAACATTTGGTATCGGAGCTCTTTCCTTAGGACTGGATTCTGCAAAACGAGTCATCTTGGAATTTTCACTAAAATATTCTTTCTACAAGGATTCAGATATCAAGGTTAAAACCACACTTAAACAAACCGAAATATCTCCAGTCCAAAATCCAGATCTTGGTCCATTACATTTTTTGA
>LPNX010190603.1:15035-26040 GCA_001517045.1 Pseudotsuga menziesii
TTGTAGGAGTCCAACTCATTTTCTTCTAGGACCAGGGAGATCCTATATTTCCAGGCTCGAAAGTTATCATCTCCCTCAAGCTTTTCATCAAGCTTGGTATGATGATACATCTTAACTGATAACCTCAAATGGAAATACAAAAGACTTAGATATTACTAGGTTAAGATGTCGAATTTGGATCTGGAGCTAAATTTCTACAGAGTTGGTTCAGGAGCAGATTAGGGTTTGAATTTCTCGGAGTTCTGTCCAAAAAAAAGCTTTGATGTTGATATCTAAACTTCGATTTTGATGAGGAGATCAATCCAGGCCTGGGCTCACTCAAAAATTCCATTTCTATGGAAATCCCTAATTTTCGGCAGTAGTATCGGGTCAAAAATTGAAAAATACTCAGAATCATATTCTACTTCGATAGAAAGATGCACCCTGGAGGGGAGATTCAGCCCAACCTTCTTTTGCTGAAAATATGTGGAGAGAGATCCAAAAAGTAGAAATCCCTAGTTTCCGTTGCTGTAGAGTGTCTTCTTATCAAGTTAGCTTTGATACCATGATATATTTTCATCATTTAAGCTAGCATTATCTTAAGATCTTTAACTGAGAGAATAACAAGCACAACAATCAAACATAAGATACAATGAACACAAAAAATTTCCTCGGGGAAACCATAAAGGAGAAAACCCCACAAATTCCTCAAAGATAAAATCAACACCAAAAGTAAAACCCCAAAACAGTAAGATGATCTCCCGACAGTAGTAGTCTCTCTCTCTATTGTCCCGACAACTTCTTCTCTTTCAGTTATGTGCTACAACTGAGTGTGAGTGAATGTGTTTTAAATAGAGAGGCCCACTCTTTATTTATACTAATTCCCGACTTGACAATAACTCACCAGGGCTGACTTCTCTAAGAGAGTCTAATAACCCTAGGGCCCCACAACTGCGGGGACTTTAACCCTTGATCAATAGGAGGGTTACCCATAATGACTTGACATGACTTGTTTACACTATAGAATCTCCCAATCAGAACATCGGGGCATGACATGACCTAATTACATTACAAACACTTCCCGGAATAAACATCGGGGTACAATACATAAGATATACAAGTGAATACATTATGAAGTTACAATTACAACAACAATTTGGTCCTTTATATTCAAACCTAACTCCTTGAATTATGTTTATATTGGGTACATGAACATGTATAATGGGTATGATGGATACCTGAAGCACTACATGGTATTGAAGTCTTTGAGCCTTGAGTGGATGTTATCTATTAGGAACTGGCATACATCAAATATGTTGGGCATAATACATGTTGTTGAAGTGAGGGTGTCAATGAAACCTGATAGGGTTTCATTTACTTCTTCATCATGCACATACCCAAATATAATACAAATCAAGGCCAAAACCTTCCTGGATTTCTATGGGAAAATTGAAGATTTGTATGTAGGTAGGTCAGCTAGGACTGGGGTACCCTATTTTAAGTTCTTTTCTATGATGTGGTTTCTTTCTGATAGTTTTAGGGCTTGATATGTGATGGGAAAGGTGTTATCATCGAGGGGTTGCATGGTTGGATGGTTTGGGAGGAAAATCATTTTGACTAGTGCGTCCATAGGGATGATTCACAAGGATTTTGAGACATGGGAGGAGAAGAAAACCTTATTTCCAATTGAATAATTGGTTGCACACCAACTAATGAAATCAATGAAGGGGATAATTTGTGGTAAAACTACCTGGGTGAGGTTGGTTTCCCATACATGCCAAGAGTTCTTCCCTAATGCGTAATTGGTTTCTATCTTAGCTATCAGGTGTTGCAGGTGTGGGAAGTAGGTTACTATGATGAATACATCAGATTAATGGTCAATTAGGTGGTATTCAATGGCGTTAATCTTACCTTTGGAATTGGAGGGATTTATCTAGGATGAATATGCCATAGTAGTTACATTTTATTGTCTATAATAACATAGTAATAAATGGATGGTAGAAATTGAATTACTGAATATGTCGGTATCAAGATGGAAGGTAGGAATCGGGCATTGGAGTATATAGTGTATATTTAGATTAATGTTTCTTATTTTCATGAATTGGAAAGAACATTTGATTTTTTTCTCCACTTAACGAAAAAAAAATTGATTTTTCCAAGTATCGTATCATCATTGGGGGAGGCATCAAGGTGACCTCACCTAACATCATCTGGGTGTGTGGGGCATTTTTTCAATCACAACTTGGTACCTATGTAGCTTACATGTACTGGGGTTCCATCAAGGGACTCTCTATGGGTACCATCATGGAGTAGGTGTCACCGTAATGGGAGATCATATGGTTTCTGAATGACGACAGGGAAGGGTTTAATGGCTTGGTGGAAGGCGGTATGGGAGAAGCGAAATTTGGAGTCATTTCCAAGAGGCTACAACATTTATCCTCATGGTTTACTCCCGACAATTTAGTGGGGTTTTGTTAACATTCACGCATTTGGAAATGTTTTATCACTCTCCATTGTTTATATGGTTTCCCAACTGTAGATATGCTCATTGACGAAATTAACAACCTTTGGCTTAGATCCTGATCATTGACCATTGGTTCTTTGGATTAACTCCTATTCACCATTTAGCACCTTTGGCTTACCACAGGGTGCTTTTCTTTAGCCTGTGGTTCTGAACCTATGGTTGTTTGAAGCATGGTGCTTGGTGCTCAACTTCCCCCATTTGCCCCCTCTTCATTATGCTTTATATCACTCGAGCACTTTTTCTTTCTTTTTCTTCCTCTTGCCACCCTTAATGGCTCCTTCTTAATGTGTCTCTTTTCTCCATGATACTTCTTCATGTCCTTGAGTATGAGATCCCATTATTGGTACAAACATTGGCTCTAACAGGGACAACTTTTCTCCTATGGAATGTTGAAAAAAATGAACTAGTTCCTTCGGTGTTGGGTTGTTTAGTTTCCCTTTCTAATTATGGTTTTCTTGACAACAACTTTTCAAGCAATGTGCCATAATTGAAAAAAATAGAATATTTACAATACAACAAGTAAATGGCATAAACTAAATTTGCGTGTAAAGATAATAACGCAAAATGTTTCTAGACTACTAGTTACAAAGCTATGTGCTTCGCATACTTCTAGTATTGCAGGAAGCACTTGAGGAACAATGTATTCACAGTTGTTCCCATAATTTCACTATCCAGTTGAGTAAAGAGGTAAGTGTGGTTTCCTTGGTTAGTTGATATCTGAAACGACCCTAACCATAGGTTATCGAAGTTACCATGCTTATCTTTGTCCTCTCTTCTATCATCCCACTTTAGCACTAGGTCCTTTGGTTGGAAGTTTCTTTTTTAGGACCATTTATCAAAGATATCCTTCATGCTCTATTGGTGAGGCTGCATATTATTATTAGAATTTGAATGCCATTTATATCTTCAAGAAGATAGTTCTAATCATTTTTGCAGTAAATGGAGAATGAAGATACAAACTAAACTAAACAAGCCACACAGGAAACGTCGGACAAGTATTGCTCAGGAATTTACAGTATCATTCACAATAATAATATCTAGTGTTACAATAGTTTATATAGGAAAAGAATTCGAATCAATTAGAGATGGATTCAAATATATCCACTAGATGTGACTGTATCTAACTGAATCTCTAACTCATGGTGTCTCAATCAATATCGGAGTCCAAAATCAACTCCCATATGTCCAACCAATTCAATCAATCAATGACATATATTTAACTCAATGCAACTGAGTGTGGTAGGTGGGAAAAGGTGCCTACTCCACATGCATCTATGCATTATCCATGCAAATCATGCACTAGCTAACTGATTGTGAACTAACTGAAAGTAACTGGGGGCTAGCTAAGACTAACTAGTACTAAATCCAACTAACTGAAGTAGGTTGGTGTTGGGACTCCCAGTGGCTCCTAAAATGTAGGGATTGGTCTAGGAGGCACCCAAACTGATGCATGTGCATGCAGTAAGTGGCAGTTAACCTCTAGCAGTGTTCCCCACTCTCTAGTCACTCGTACATGTGACCCCATTAGTCCAAGTGGACCCAATTGTACTAGTTGACCCAAATAATTAATTAAGGTTCCTAAGTTAGGCTAATTAATCTAATAGACATTTGACCAAGGGAGGATTAATAATCCTAACACCCCCCCCCCTAAATCCTAACTTGGACAACTGTGGGCCCTGGTAACAAGACCATAGGTCACCCAAATACAATCTAAAATATAGTAAAAAATGATGCTTAATACAACCGAGGAAACAAGGGAAATCCTCATGGGAAACCCCCCCCCCCCTAAATCCTAACTTGGACAACTGTGGGCCCTGGTAACAAAACCATAGGTCACCCAAATACAATCTAAAATATAGTAAAAAATGATGCTTAATACAACCGAGGAAACAAGGGAAATCCTCATGGGAAACCCCCCCCCCCCCCTCAAAATAAGTAGGAAATAGCAAACTACAAGCTATATTTAGAAGAAAGAAGCTTCCTCCTTAGAAAAATAACTTGAGCAAAAACATTGCTGCAAATTTGCAGCTCTATACAGCAGCATGGTCCATTAGAGGACCTCTCAATGTACTTTTGAACCAATGACTATGTTTGTCTCTTCTGGATGGTGAAGGTAGGGAATGATCAATTTTTTGCTTATGTGGGCCATGTAGCTGATCATTCACCATCATCAAGTAGCACCGACCTGGAAATTTGTTGCGCCATACTATCGAGAGCGAATACGTGAGAGATAGTGCAGCATGTTCATTCTGATACTGGGACCTTGTTCTTCTTCTGTCTTCTGGATCTCCAGCACCACTTCTAGCTACATCAAGAAGCTTTTGAGTCCATATGGGTTTAGGCTTCTGATTAGAAATAGGTACTGGATCTAGATCTAGAATCTCTTGAGATTCAAACTCAATAACAGGATCATGTTGAATGTGATCTTCTTCATCTAAATCTGAAACCTGTTGCACATCATCATCATAATCAAAAATAGGTGGAGAAATAGTTATACCTTCCTGTGCTGCTAGAGGAGTATCATGCAGTTGATCTTCTTCAAACTGGAGACGTCTTTCAATGAAGCATCTTCTGGTTGCAACCTCCATCATTTTGTAAGCTTTTCCATCTTCTGCATATCCTAGCAGAATGCATTTGCTACTTTGGGCTTGGAAGTCCTTCCTCTTGTCAAGTGGTATTTTGGCCCAAGATTTGGAACCAAAAACTCTCAGATGAGATAAATTAGGATTATACCCATGCAGTAATTCGAATGGAGTGACCCCAACCACTGACTTGTGGGGTACCCTATTCTGCAAATATGAAGCATAGTTTATTGCTTCAACTTAAAGAGAAGGAGGTAGATGCTTGGAATGGAGAAGTCATGTTTCCATCTCTTTCAGTGATATGTTATTCCTCTCATCCCATTGGAGAGAATTTGTGGTCAAAAATGGGCCTCCTAAGAGATGTACTACAAAAATATAATATATATTAAAATATTATGAGTTAGGGGTTTTATGGGGTAGGTATATATGACAACTCACCTCCTACACTACTTTTTATGCACAATATAAATAACCATGGTTGAGTTACTTTTCTAAATTGACTATAAATAAAATTAATAAAATAACTCTACAATGATGTGACTAAGATTCATTGTAAATTCCCAAAATTTATTGTCCTTTAGCATTTATTTATCTTGAACTTGTAAATAAAATTAAACAAAAATGAATTTAATTTATATGCATAACTAACATATTTATTTCATATAAATATCATTCATGAATTTGATTTATTTTAAAAGTACAAGATTATATATATATATTAGTTTGACATTATGATATTAAATACAATTGAGTGAATATATAATTTAAAATAAAAAAAAACATGAAAATGACAATATATTATTTTATAAAAAAATGTGAAAAGACATTTTTATGAATTATGAGTACTTTACTTGAAAATGACAATTAATATTATTTTATGAGAAAGTGAATTGTGAGTACTTTACTTGAAAATAACAATAATATTATTTTATGAGAAAGTGTGAAATGACTTTTATTACGAGTACTTCACTTTATGGCTTAAAAGTACTTGTACCACTCCCTTGCTTAAATATGGGTTTTCATCCACCATAGAAAATGTGACAAATAAGCATTCTTAACTCATGCAATGCCACCTCAACCATGGGGGATGATGTCATCTACTAGAATGTAATTGGTTGATTTTTATAGTACATCTTGGTCCTTTTTGAGGCCCATTTTTTACCTCAAATTCTCTCTAATGCACACCATTCTGTTGTGGTGTGTATGGAACTAAGTGTTCCATTCGAATCCCCTATTATTTACAAAAACTCTGGAAATCCCCTTTGATGCACTCTCCTCCTTTATCAGATCTTATTGACTTGATCTTGTTATTAAAACGGTTCTCAACCATAGCCTTAAAAACTTTAAAAGTCTCAAAAACTTATGATTTGTGTTTGATGAAGTAGATCTAGTAGTACCTAGAACAATCATCAATAAAGGTGAGGAAGTACCTGCAACCATTAATAGATTTTGTGGGCGTAGGCATTGCTATATCACTATGTATCAAGTCAAGTATAGAGTAAACTCTATGTGCCTTCCCAACACCATACTTCTTATTTGGATGCTTACCTGCCAAGAAACCAACACATACTCCATCAGAATTTTGGATGGAGGGAAAACCTTCAACCATTTTATCATTGTGGAGTAGCTTTAGATATTTGAAATTGAGATGGCCAAATATCTCATGCCAAATCTTGTTGGTGTTGTTATCATGAAACAATAAAGTTGTAGGAGGAGAAACAGGTAAGAAATGTGAGAACTCATAAGCTTTGGTAGAGTGATTTGCAATACCTTTTGCTACAAGCTGTCAAGTGGATTTTTGTGTAATTTCAACTATCTCTAAATCAAATGTAACTCTCTTGGGAGGGCCTGTATGAGTAATATGATAAACAAATAACATGTTAGCAGCAAGAGAGGGAACATATAAGACATTCTTGAACTCACCATACTTCGCTCTGATTGAGTCCCTTCCTTCTGCTGGAATCTATGAATCATCTCCCATGTGAATGTTAGGCCCCTTTGATAGTGAAAGGGTAGAGAAGGATTCTTTGGAAGCAACCATGTGGTTGGAAGATCCAGAATCTATTATGTATGTTGAGGATGGAGTGATAGTTTCTTTCAAAGCATGACACCTTTCAGTATATTTTGTTTGTGGTTCTTCATCAAGCTTCTTTTCTCTTGGGGAAGCAATGTTATGCTACTTGAGAAGAGCTATCATTTCATCAAGTTCCTTCCTCATACACTGATCTTCAATACGGTACTCCTTTTCACAACAGGGACGTAACTTCTTTTCAAACTTCTTCTTCTTAGAGTCTGATGCCCCGTCTGAATTTTGTTGATTTTGTTTAGGCTTCAAATCAGTTGCCTTTGGCCCCTTCTTCTTTGATTTCCCCTTTGCTTATGCTTTGGAAGAGTCAAAAACTAGGAGATCTTGATCTTTGGATGTCTTGATGACTTCCATTTGAATCGACTTGTCTTGCTCCTTGATGAAGGACTCAGAAAAAGAATCTAATGAAGGAACCTTCCAATCAAGAAAGCTTTCCCGCTTGGAATGAAATATGGAAACAAATATAGAATACTCAGGGCCTAATTTTTTGATTATGGAAAGGACATTCTGCTCATCCTTCTGCTCTATTCTGTATTGTCTGCATTGAAGTACCAGAGACTTGAATTTAGTAAATAATTGCTCAATGGTTTTGAAACTGCTAGGATGTAAAGATACCAACTCATTCCCCAGAATGTGTCCCCGAAGCTCATCTTGTTTGTTAAACAAGCTATCAAGCTTCTCCCAGGATTCTATAGGAGTCCTCAATCCTTCTAGGTGGAAGAAGATATCTCTGGATATATAGTACATAAGTACCCGAATGTTTCATCACAACAGTTCATAAACTTGTTCATTTCAACTGGCTGCTGAGGCTCAGGCTCCCATCCATGTATGATCATGTGGTATCCATGCTTGCACAAGGACAGCTGCATATCAATACTCCAATAAAGATAATTGGAATTTATGAGGATCCGTGGTTTAGGAGTTTGAGAACTCATAATTGCTTCAGCTGAAAGTACTGTAAAAACTTCACACAAGCTACGTAGCACCTGAGAATTTCACTGCAATAACACACTAAAACATATGAACTATTAGAATCATGCTTTTCCTCTCAACATGAACATATTTTCATGTTTCTTCACACCCTCTCCATTTCTCTGAATAAATCCAGAGCTGGCATATCATCATAGGGGAGTTCTATGGAAACCCAGCTTCTTCTGATGTTCGATGGGGAGAAACAAGCATGAAACCTGCCTGAGAAGGCTTTGATACCATATTAGAATTTGAATGCCATTTATATCTTCAATAATATAGTTGTAAGAATGTTTGCAGTAAATGGAGAATGAAGATACAAACTAAACTAAACAAACCACATAGGAAATGGACAAGTATTGCTCAGGAATTTACAGTATCATTCACAATAATAATATTCGGCGTTACAATATTTTACATAGGAAAAGAATTCGAATCAATTAGGGATGGATTCAAATCTATCCACTGGATGTGACTGTATCTAACTGAATCTCTAAATCATGGTGTCTCAATCAATATCAAAGTCCAAAATCAACTCCCACATGTCGAACTAACTCAATCAATCAGTGACAGCTAGTTAGATCAGTGCAACTGAGTGTGGTAGGTGGGAAAAGGTGCCTACTCCACATGCAGTCATGCAATATCCATGCAAGGAATGTGCTAGCTAACTGATTGTGAACTAAATGAAAGTAATTGGGAGCTAACTAAGACTAACTAGTACTAACTGCAACTAACTAAAGTAGGTTTGTGTCGAGACTCCCAGTGGCTCCTAAAATGTAAGGATTGGTCTAGGAGGCACCCAAACTGATGCATGCACATGCAGTAAGTGGTAGTTAACCTATAGCAGTGTTCCCCACACTCCAGTGACTGGTACATGTGGCCCCATTAGGCCAAGCGGACCCAATTGTACTAGTGGACCCAAACAATTAATTAAGGTTCCTAAGTTAGGCTAATTAATCTAATAGACTTTGACCAAGGGAGGAATAATAATCCTAACCATTATCAGTTGTATATTATATGTTATATTGAAGTTCTACCATTTGATGTATCATTCTTATAATTTTATTCGGTTCTTCCATGCACTCATTGTAATATCCATAAAAATTCATAAAAATTTAAAAAATTTCGAGTGACATAAAATCTCTATAGTCGCAGCTAAGTACCTGCTAAAGTTTAGCAAAAAAGGAAACAGTTTATAAAAGAACATGGGATTGCTTCTTTAAAAGAACCTGTAAACTAAAAGGTGTAATCTTGAAAACCTGCGTTACTGCTATTAATGACTTAACAGTTTTAATTCTATCAGAGTTAGGAAAGGAGTTGCATTTTGTTGCTGCTATATGTACTGATGTTTATCTTTTGTCAAGTAGGTAAGAATTCTTGTATGAGATCGGGGCTTACTTAGCGTTCAGCTAAATCAATTGGACTGTTGGTTCCTTACAGTTTTAGCAGGTAAACGTAAGATCCAATAGGGTATTATTTAAAATCACGTCGAGAAGCTACTTCCCTAGCATGATTAAGATGCTAGTCTTAGAAAATGTTTATTATGCTGCTTGTCTTAAAGGAGGTAAAGTTAATCTTTTTCTGTTGTTACAACTCCATAATAAAAGTATAACAAACTGCATCGGCATAGTTATAAAACACATTCCAGATACTATGCCGAAGGAAACAATCAAACTAATGTTGGTTTGAGTTCAAGAACACCATATACTTTGTTGAAAGCAAACTTGATCTGGATTTTAACTAAGATGCATTTATAGTACTCCGTCTTTTGCTTAGTTGAAGCATACATTGCATTCTATTTTTGAGCATCAATAAAATGAACCATATACAAGATCTACTTCATAAATTCCTATTCCATCAACCTAGCTTATTTTTGCTGAGAAAGAGTTACTCTAAAAACTCCTATGACCTAAATCCAAAGATGTTTACCATTTTTACCTTAATCTAGGTTTTTCATTATATACTTTTCATGTTATAAAGGATGTACTCTTTATCCCTTTTATGTGTATCTTTTACTATAAAACCTGAGTGCACTCTTAGCTATGACTAAAATCTTCATGCAAATTGATTAGTAGACTTGAAATATCTTTATACAAAGTCTTGGCACAGGAAGTTAGCAAAGAATATATTTAGAAAAAAATGTCAATGCCTAAGGGTTACTTCATAACTTGAGATTATGTTTTATAACCTATGTATCGTTAATATCCATGGCAATGATATATATTATTGGCAATCATAAACAAAGTATGGTTTATAATGAACAATGTTTGATTGTAAATCACTTTGCTGCAGTGCTGACTATAGAACTTACCCACGCTGGAGTAATTATTTGGAAAGACACGTGGGATAGTTTCATCCACACACGGGTTGACTTATAACTCCAAACCCTACGCATTTGTTTTACAAACCAAAGGTTCCTCCGTCTTGTTGGTCAAGCTGAGAGCTCGCGGCCATGGGAGATCTGTAACTACCTTTAAGCTTGGAGCTTGCTCCTCTAAACAATTGTTGTGACTGTTTGAGAGAGGTCATGAGTGGTTTTTGGTCTTTCTAATGGTTGAAGTAGTTACAGCAAGAGTGGATATTGGTTTTTCTTCAGGGCTCGAGGGATGTGCTTGTCTTGAACCTGCAACTAAACAATCAGAACTTTGCTCGGGGGTATACCTTCGTCTGGTTGAGTCGATTTTCTTTTTTTTCCTTCGTAGTGGTGACTTAAAGTCTTCTTGTCTTCTGACACGGTGCCAATATGACCCAAGGTGGCCATTCATTAGAGAGAATTTGAGGTCAAAAATGGGCCTCCTAAGAGATGTACTACAAAAATATAAGATATATTAAAATATTATGAGTCAGGGGTTTTATGGGGTAGGT
>LPNX010190623.1:2333-99176 GCA_001517045.1 Pseudotsuga menziesii
TATTTGTGTCTGTCAGACTGCTCGAAATATTGGCTTTCCAGTTCTTTATGGGGATGGATCACGACCAATTGTATTGCAGACAGCTGGTATTACTCTACCAAAAGCTGTAATGGTCATGTACACCGGAAAGAAAATAACTGTTGAGTCAGTTGAAAGGCTCCGAATTGCTTTCCCTTCAGTAATTGTATACAACATATGCAATAACATTTTTATTCACTTTTTCTTCCCTTATGTAAGATATGCTTATGCCAAATGACAAGGCATAAATATTTTATTTGGAAAAGTTTGTGGGAGGATTCCCCCGTTCCCTGGATTATCCAGAGTGTCATCCACCATCCTGAGGAGCTCAACCGGATTGGAACCTGTGACCTTCCCATTAGAAAAATACCTTTGGATAGTCTAACCATTTGAGCTAGCCCTAGGGGTAGTCATAATTGTGAAAATACATTTGAATTTTGAGCTCCCCCCTATCATGTATATTTAAGATCTGTTTTAAAAATTCTTGTTCTAGGCTTCTATATAAGTTTCAGTGGATGTCAGTTGAATCTGTTCAACTAATTTATGAGAGAACTTGCTTAGATTGTACATGACTCTTCAGCTTGGTTTTGATACATTTAGCCGTCCGATAATAGATCTCTGATTCTTTGACTCCATTAAAAGCATTCTAAACTTGTTTGTGGAAGGCCACTTCTAGTATTAGTTATCTATGCCTGAATAGTCCGTATAAAGTTTAAACTACCCTCATTGAGGTGCAATTTTGTTGGATGTGTAGTGCTACGCTCAAGTAGCACTCCGCCCCGTTTTCCTCTGCATTTGCAAGTGTTCAATAATCGCTCTAAATACTTGAAATTCTTTTCCTTAACATGTTAAGGAAGATATGCCATGGTGTATGTTTCAATGCAGGATTATTGGTGGACTGTTAGTACATGACCGTTCAACTTGTTTTTGATACATTTAGCCACATGGGAATATGTTTCTGATTGTTTCAATCCATCAAAAACGGGCAATACTCGGTTGTGGAATCACTTTATATAACTTTGGACACCTGAATAGACTGTATAAACTTACTCTTACTCAAGTGCAATGGTGTTGGATGTGTAGTTTATACTTCATGCTTGATTGCTAGTTTCTTTATGTGATTTTATGCACAATGAAGGGTTTATACTACATCTAGTTGAGCTAACCCCTTGGGCTGCACAAGTCTATCTTAACCCTATCCAAAAACTTGGAAGAGTTAGGTGTGAGAATTTTAAGACACACTTGGCACTTTCTTGATACCTCAGCACAGAAAAGATCTGGGTTAAGATGAATTTGTGCTAGTATATAAATTATAAGTTGATTGAAGGCTAGGACATTTTGTCTTTGCCATTGTAAACATTCAAAATCTAATATGAAAGTTCTATTTCTAGCAATTGGATCCTGAGGACTTTCACTTCAGACAGCACAAACCATTCTGGTAGTTTGCCAAACATGGTTTGAGTTTGTCATCAAAGAAATGATCATCGACAGGTACATACTACCTCTGAAAATTGCCAAGCATTTTTTCAGTTTGTTAACGCTGGTAAGGTATTTTGTGTATTTAGTGAGTACACAGTTTTTTTCCAAATTCATCACCATACATCATTTGGATATGACCATAATGCTTAAGCTAGTGCAAATACCAGAATCATTTGGTGCCTTAATAAGATAACCTGAAGACTTCTCCTCGAGTCTCCAGCACAACCTACTAAGTGATGATAAACCCAGGGTAATGGTAATCCAGTGTAGTTTTACCAAGAAGGGAGCATGTTTCAGCTCGTGCTAGACTAGTGGAGAATTCCTCTATGGCATAGTGTGTTTTGAAACCCTAACGAGGCATCTTATCGTATTCAAACGGCCTGAATCTTGTACAGTAGGGAAGTCTGTTTGGCCTGTTTGTTGCCAGGCCTTAAACGCCTGTTGCTTGCTCGGTAGCTAGCTGAAAGAGAATCGTTTAAATTCAAAATGCTACAACGATTATAATGATGCTCGCTCTGGTCTCATCATCGGGCAATGCTTTCATAACTTGTTAAATGCAGCGGCGATTTAGGTCAATCGAATGGTAACACTGGATCATATCCTCCTAAAACTTCGCTGGGCTGCCTGAATCTGTAAGACTTTTAAATTTACATCCAAACCTGACATGTGGATATATTTCACAAGTCAACAGTCGATCTGAGTAGAATGTCAGAGAAAAAACATTAGGAAGACTATTATGTCTTGAAACTCAGGATTAGGCTTGAAATTAGCGGCCGATTTATATCTCGTACAGATCATTACAGTTACTACAAACAAAACGGCTCAATGATCACTATAGCCAATTCATTCTAGCATGAGTACTGGATTTAAAATAAAACAAAAATCAGATTCTGAGTTGAATGGTTTGTACAAATTCAGCTTCTGAGTTGAATGGTTGATAAAAATTCATCTTCTGAGTTTGAATGGTTAATTACACGATTTACAATATGAGATGCTTCAATGAATCTTTGTGAAAAAAAAAGCATTTCCTTTTGAGGGTTTTATTCATGTGAAACTTTCATCATTTAAGGACTATTTTCTTACAATTTGTTTCTCAATCGTCGTCGATGGTTTTGTTGTTCATGGTGCAAGTCCTTGGTTCATGGGCAAAGTGGGTCTCTTCTTGATGTAGTGGATTCATGGCTTTAGCCTACATTCTTAATCATTTTCTTTTCTTTTGTTATAATATAAGTAAAATTACCAAGAAATTTGCAATAAAATTCTACCATGCAATGATACTCTTAGAAAGTGTATAACCTTGGGCCTTGAGAACATGGTTAATTAGAGTTAAGAGATAATATAGTGAACTTGGAGAGTGAGAATTATTGCAAACAACTTTAATTTACACAATGATGAAGTTGGAGATAATTCTAAATTACATATGGGAAAAGAACTAATTGGAGATAATTCTAAGTTGCATATGGAAATGTACTGGAGGCAAGCCAAAACGTTATTAAGGTTCACGGATTGTCTTAGCAAGGCATTTCCCAAACATGTCCTCCATGAAGCTGGTTGGAATTGTACTGGACTGGTTGGAAATATATTGGAGGCAGCCAAACCTTGGTAGTGTGGATAGTCAACCATTGAGTTGAATGGCAGTGACATATACTAGTGAATTTTAATTTTTTTTAAAATTTTTTTTAACAAGCGTCGCTTAAGCGACGGTTCTAATTGTCGATTAAGCGACGGTTAATGGTTAATTGTCTCTTGTACGTGTCGCTTCACCGACGCTCTATTCCCCTATCCATCGCTTAATCGACGTCTCCTAATGTCGCTTTTCCGACAGGTATGGTTTCTATCTGTCGCTTATTCGACGTTTCCTAGTGTCGCTTTCCCGACATGTATGATTTCTATCCGTCGCTTAATCGACGTTTTTCACTGTCGCTTTTCCGACAGGTATGGTTTCCATCCATCGCATTACCGATGGTTATAGTCCATATCCGTCGTATACCAGATGGAATATCCCGTCGCTTATATGACACCCCCAGTTGACATCCGTCGCTTCTCCGATGCAGCTTCTGTCGCTTATTAGACGGACTGAAGAGTTTTTTCATCAAAAAAATTCAGTACTGTCGAATAATTTTCGTCGCTTAACCGACACTGTCAATTTAAGCGATGGTTACCTATGTGTCGCTTAAGCAACGGTTACCTAGGTGTCGGATGACCGACGACAAGTTTCCGACGGTTAAAAAAAAATCAAAGTGTCGTTCATGCGACAGAGCAGTGTCGAAAATCCGACATGATAGCCGTCGGATTTTTGGTCAAAATGTAGTAGTGAGGTATGTCTGGTACATCATAGATGAAAAGGTGAAGGTCTAGTGGTTTCTGAGTGGATTGCCTCAGTCTTACAAATATAGAATTGAGTTTTACAAACCAATAACTCTTGAAGAACCAATAAGGAAGGATAAGTTTTGCTATGAGAAAATAAAAGGTAAACCTAATTACCATAAGGCATGGAAGGACAAGAAGAACGAGAAATTTGACCAAAGAAAGAAAGGTTTCAAACCTTCTAGATTCAAGAACCAACAGAAGTAGCCATCCCAAGCTGCGAGTAATCCAACTGGAGTGACAGGTGGAAATCCTAGAGAGCCACCACAGAATAATGGTCCACTTAAATGTTGGAAATGTGAAGGACCCCACTTGCGTAGATATTTTCCACTTGAGAATGAAAGTGCAAGGACAACTTATAACATTTAAAAAGCAGAAACAGTGGGTCAGGTAGCAAGAGTAGTCCCTAGAATTTATGCAGCATTGAAGGACCACTAGGTAGATCACTAGTCAATAGTGGTTGAAGTTGCAGGTAAGATTGTTGAACAATCTGTTTCTATTTTGATTGACCCTGGTTCTACTCACAGTTATGTTACTCCTAAAGTAGTGGAGATGTGTGCTTTTAAGAAGGTCAAGCATAGAAAATCTTGGTTAGTTTAGCTAGGCACTGGGACTAAGAGAAAGGTCAGTGAAGTAGTTGAGAAATGTCCATTGGTTATGAATGGATTGATCACTTGTGTAGATATGAATGTTCTACTACTTGGTTCCTATGATGTTCTCATTGGAATGGATTGGTTAGAAGCTCACAGAGTAAAGCTTGACTATTACAATAAGACTTTTGAATGCACGGATGAAGAAGGAAACCTAGTAGTTGTGAAGGGTATTCCGAAGGTAATTTCAGTAAGATAGGTTTCAGCAATGCAGTTGAAGAAGTTCTGTAGGAAGGGTTTCTAGTTGTATGCAGCTCATATTCTGGAACCAACAGGAGATGAAACTACCAGGTTGGAGGACTATCAGGTGTTACAGGAATTTGAGGATGTGTTTCCTGATGAGATTCTGGGGCTTCCTCCAAAGAGGGACATTGACTTCACCATTGAATTTGTGCCAGGAGCGGCACCATTGTCTAAGACACCCTACAGGATTAGTACACCAGAGATGCTAGAGTTGAAGATGCAACTACAAGAGTTGTTGGAAAAGAAGTATATCCAACCGAGTGGGTCTCCTTGGGGAGCACCAGTTCTATTTGTAAAGAATAAATATGGTACACTCATGTTATGTATTGATTACAGACACTTGAAAAAGGTTACTTTGAAAAATAAATATCCTTTGCCTAGGATTGATGACCTCTTTGATCAGAAAAGGAGCAAAGGTATTTTCCAATATTGACTTGAGGTATGGTTACCATCAGGTGAGGATAAAGGACGAAGACATTTATAAGAAAACATTCAGGACAAGGTATGGGCATTATGAGTTTTTGGTGGTACCATTTGGTCTCACAAATGCACCAGCTACATTTATGTGCCTTATGAACAGTATCTTCAACAGATATTTGGATAAGTTTGTTCTTGTATTCCTTGATGACATTCTTGTTTAATCTAAGAATGAGGAAGAGCATCAAGAGCATTTGAAATTGACATTGCAATTGCTCAAGGAGCATCAGCTGTATGCAAAACTGAGCAAGTGTGACTTCTACAGAGATAGAATTCAGTATTTGGGTCACATTATCTCAGAAGATGGTATATCAATATTCCTTGAGAATATTGAAGCCATTATGAGTTGGCCTACTCCAAGAAATGTGACGGATGTAAGATCTTTTATGGGAGTTGCAGGATACTATAGGAGATTCATTGAGGGATTTTCCAAGGTTGCGCATGCCATCACTTCTTTGCAAAAGAAGGGGATAAATTTCGAATGGACTTCGAAGTGTGAAGAAAGATTCCAGTGGTTGAAGAATATTATCACCAGTGCACCGGTATTGAAGGTTGCAGATCCAGAGAAATATTTTGTGGTGTGTACCGATGCATGTCGACAAGGGCTTGGAGGAGTCCTTATGTAGGACAACCACATGATATGTTATGAGTCAAGAAAGCTGAAGGAACATGAGAAGAACTATGCCACTCATGATCTTGAGCTTGCAACCATAGTACATGCTCTCAAGATGTGGAGACATTACTTGACGGGTAGAATATTTGAGCTCAGGATAGACCATTGTGGTCTGAAGTATTTGTTTGATCAGCCTACTCTGAATACTAGGAAAGTGAGATGGTTGGAATTTTTATGTGAGTTTGATTTCGAAATCAAGAACATAAAAGGAAAGGAGAATAAGGTAGTTGATGCACTCAGTAGGAAGGTACAGGAAATGCATGTGGCATCTCTTAGTATTTTCCAATCAGATTTAAGGCAACATATTGTTAATAATGTTGTCGGAGATTAATTGTATGGGCCAATAAAAGACAAATTGTAGCAGCAAGGTCTTGAGAAGAGGTATGGGGGATATAAATTGGAAGAAGATGGACTTCTTACTTATAAAGGTAGAATTTATATTCCATATGTAGCAAATTTGAGGAGGGTTTTTATGGATGAAAT
This sequence comes from Pseudotsuga menziesii, assembly GCA_001517045.1. Taxonomy (NCBI): domain Eukaryota; kingdom Viridiplantae; phylum Streptophyta; class Pinopsida; order Pinales; family Pinaceae; genus Pseudotsuga; species Pseudotsuga menziesii. Next base: position 8,724 of record LPNX010190623.1, read on the forward strand.
CCATCAAATTCCATATTCTGGTCACCCAGGGTACCAGAAGACAATTGCTACAGCTAGAAAACAATACTTTTGGCCAGGAATGAAAAAGGACATGGCCGAATACATTTGAAGGTGCATGAAATGTCAACAGGTAAAGGTTGAGCATCAACATCCAACAGGCTTGTTGCAGCCTTTGCCAGTTCCGAAATGGAAATGGGAAGTTATTTCCATGGATTTTATTACGGGATTACCAATGACATGGAGATAACATGATTCCATCATGGTTGTGGTAGAAAAGTTGACAAAAGAAGTATATTTTATACCAGCAAAGTCTACACACAAGGCTGATGACATTGCAAAGATCTTCATGAAGGAGATTTTCAAATTGCATGGATTGTTGAAGGCAATAGTCTCTGACAGAGATGTTAAGTTCACTTCCAATTTTTGGAATGGATTGTTTGCGGACTTGGGTACAAAGCTAAACTTCAGCACTGCATACCATCCTCAGACAAATGGGCAAACAGAAAGAGTAAATCAGGTGCTTGAAGATACGATTCGCATGTACGTGATGGACAAACCAACCAAGTGGGAAGATTACTTGCACTTGGTAGAGTTTGCTTACAACAATGGACAGCATGCATCCTTGGGGATGAGCCCATATGAAGCTTTGTATGGAAGAAGGTGTAGGACACCATTGACTTGGGATAACCCAGTGAACAAGGTTGTTCTTGGACCATAATTGCTCAAGGAAATGGAGCAAGAGGTTGTAAAGATCAGACATAATATGAAAGTAGCATAGGACAAACAGAAACGCTATGTGGATAAGCATAGGCTGAATGGAGAGTTTAGTGTTGGGGATCATGTTTACCTCAGAGTAAAAGTAAAGAAAAGTTCCTTGAATCTTGGAAGTTGTGCCAAGCTGGCACCTAGATATTGTGGGCCATTTGAAGTGCTTGAAATAATAGGGCCTGTTGCATATAGACTTGCATTGCCTGCTAGTACTAGAGCTCATAATATTTTTCATGTTTCTTTTCTTAAGAAATATGTACATGATCCTAACCATGTGATAAATTGGGATGTGATTCAGGTGGAACCCAAGGGAGAGTTCCAAATCAAGCTAATGCGCATCCTCGACGGGAAGGTCACAATGCTCTAGAACTGGGCCATAGGGCAGGTAAATGTGCAATGGGAGAACTATGGACCTGAAGAGGCTACATGGGAGCTGGAGAATGCCGTACGATTGGCACATCCATTTTTTTTCAATTCTGCGAAACACCAAGGTGGTACCAGTGTAGCATTTTGTTCAAATTTTGTAAATTACTTAGGACAGTGCTATTGAAGGGGGAGGGGAATGTAACACCTTGGTTTGACCCCATTTGCATGATACATATATTGTAAAATAATCATGGTTCGGAGCTAAAGGAAAAGGCCCCACCATCGATTTTGTTATGTCATATTTTAGATAGAAATTGGCATCGATGGTATATCAGGACATGCGGCATACATATTAAGTTGCAGTATCATGTAATTATGCATCTTTAATTAAATAACCCAACCAGCTATGTTCACTGCAACCAAATTGAGAAGGGGCATGATTCCTAATGATAAAGAGGGTGAATGCTAAACCTTGAGCCATGGGGGAAAAACCATGTGTCACTACCACCTTAATTATTCTATTGTTAGTTGGGGCTGCTATTTTGCTGGCAATAAAACCACTACGCCCACACGCCTGCACTCTCTCCATTACACGATCTGGATTTCCAATCATTCTTTCCACTCTCCCCACCGACAATTGTTCATTTTTTCTCATGCAGAGCGGAGTTAAAAGGGATTACAATCCTTGTGTGGGGGTTCGCATTTTCCTCCCTAACACCATTTTCCAATCCATGGTTGTGTTCTTTTTCCATTCACATAGGAGATCATTTTTCTATCCACCATTGTCAGAATGTGTAACGCTCTGCTACTCCATCATTGAATCATGACGATGATATCCTCCATAGTTGTGTTGGCTACGTCTTTCTCCCTCATGTAGATATTGGGAGTCTGTTCCTTTCCCATTTTCGATCTAGGTAAGTCTCCAGCGATTGCAGTGGGTATTGTGTGTTGTGGGCTCATGGTCGTTCGTGGGCTGTGGTTTTCCATGATTGCTAGACTGTGTATTTCCTGTGTGATTTAGCTGCTATATATTGGTGTGGAATCATTTTGGCCAGATTAGGGCCAAGAACGATCCAGGGAGTTGTTTTCCCTTGTTAAAGCTTGAATAGTTGTTTTTCTACATGCATGCAGTGGTTTTGTCCTTGGACTACATTGGAGTGGTGAATGAGGGCCTGATGTGCTTGATAAACCTGGTGGTTTGGGAACCACAGAAACAGACATAGTGGGTTGTCTTTCTTCTCCACAACCCATGAATAGGACTGGAAGGGATATAAGGGTCTGAGGGACTGCATTGTAGAGAAAAGACGGATTTCCTTGTGTTGGGTGTGTATGGATGTCCTAGAAGCTAGGATGGTTCTTGTGTAGGTTTCCTTAGCTCTTCAATGAGCTCACCAGCTTAGAATTTATCCTTTCCTAGCTCCCAGATGGCCTGATAATCCCAACTATGTTGGCTTAGCTGATCTGTTGCACGCCTGATAAACCCAACTATCTTGGCTTGGCTGAATTTGTATCCTCATTGTGTTGATTATCCTTGGCTATGTGTAATCCTGCTAGTTCCTTATTCCTTGGGGAATCATGCCCAGCTCGGGGGTGGTAGCATTACTGAGAGATTAAGGAGCATGATGGCCTATGGTTGGGTGGAATGTTGCAGCGACGTAGCTGTTTGCATGACAAGTTCTCTATAAGATAAGTATTCTTTCCTAACTTGTGTCTGCAACTATATTTGCCATTAATGAATGATGATGTACATGTTGAATGCTGAATTTTATATGAATGCATGTTGTTTTCTTCCACTATGTATATGAATGATTAATGCATCATAATATGTTTTATGTTTTTAAGTATCATGCTTCAGCATTATATGTATGTATGTTCTGGTTCATGGGGCTAGATGCCTGGATGATTGATGTATCGTAGCGTCCTCTTCGCCGGTCAGAGGGTTGGGGACGTTACAAATGAAGTCTTGAGAGATTTGATAGGTAAGTTTGTGATAGTTTACCTTGATGACATTTTGGTTTTCATCCAAAAAAAAGAACAGCATCTAAAGCATTTGAGATATGTTTTAGAGAGGCTGCAACAGGAAAAGTTGTTGATAAATGTGAAGAAGTGCACATTCATGAAGACAAAGCTTGTATATTTGGGTTTTGCTATCTCAAGACAAGAGTTGAAGATGGATCCAGAAAATGTGCAAGCAATCATTGATTGCACTTCACCTAGGAACATATTTGAGGTAAGAAGCTTTCATGGATTGACAATTTTTTATAGGAATTTTATAAAGAACATCATTGGTATTTGTGCATATATTGTTGAGACAATTAAGAAGGATAGATAGCCATTTCAATGGATAGAAAATGATGAAAATATTTTTCAGTTCTTGAAGAAGAAGATCACTGAACAACCAGTATTGAAGTTACCAGACTTCAACCACCCTTTCCAGGTAAAGTGTGATGCTAATGGAGTAGCAATCAGAGCTGTACTCAGTTAGGAGGACAGGCCTATAGCGTATTTAAGGGAGAAGATGAATGATGCCAAGAAAAATTATTCATATTATGACAAGGAATTTTATGATATTGTTCAAGCAATGAAGCATTGTAGGCACTACTTGATGCCCAGAGAATTTGTGTTATATTCAGATAACCATGCATTACAATACATTATGCAGCAACCTAAGTTGAACCTGAAACATGTCAAGTGGGTTGAGTTCTTACAGAGATTTACCTTTGTGTTAAAACACATAAGTGGACAGTCAAACATAGTAGTTGATGCTTTGAGTAGGAGACTGTTGATTATTCAATAAAATCAGATCCAAGTCTTGGGATTTGAACATTTGAGAGATTTGTATGGAGCTGACATTGATTTCCAAAAAAACTTACATGGCTTCTAAGAATCTAGTGGAGGTGGACATAGATCCATGGATGGAGTATACACTTCAATATGGTTTACTCTTTAAAAACACTAAACTATGTATACCAAAGTGTTTTATGAGAGAGAACTTGATACAAGAGAAACATAATGGAGGTATGGAAGGTCACTTTGGAAGTGATAAAACCTTTGGACATTTGGTTCATTTCTATTTTTGGCAAAGGATGAGGTCTAAAGTTGAGAATTTTGTGAGTAGATGTAGAGTATGTCAGCAAGCTAAAGCGCGAAGCCAAAACATAGGATTGTATACACCATTTCCTTTTCCAGCTAAGCCTTGCGATTCTGTGAATATGGATTTCATTCTGGGTTTACCAAGATCTCAGAGGGGACATGATTCTATCTTTGTTGTGGTGGATAGATTCACTAAGATAGCACATTTAATTTCATGCTACAAGACTAGTGATGCCACACATATTGCTAACTTGTTCTTTGACGAATTTGTGAAGCTACATGGTTTACCCTGAAGCATTGTATTAGACAAAGATGTGAAGTTCACGGGTCAATTCTCGAGGACCTTGTGGAAGAAGTTGGGTACCAAAATGAACTTCAGTTGAACATATCACCCACAGTCTGATTGACAAACTGATTTATTCAATAGGAGTCTAGGGAACATGTTGAGAAGTTTGATTGGATAGAGTCCTAAGCCGTGGGATAGAGTATTAGCTCAAACTGTTTTTTCTAATAATGATTCACCAAACAGAAGTATAGGGATGAGTCCATTTGAAAATTTGTATGGAATGCATCTAAGAGGAGTGTGTGAACTTCATGACTTAGTTCAATTAGAGAAATGAATTGCTTATGGAGAAGAGTTTGCTACAAGGATCAGTGAACTCCAGGAGCAAGTGAAAGAAAGGTTACAACAGATTAAAACTAGCTACAAGGCCAGAGAAGATTCCAAAAGGAGAGAAAAAAATATGAAGTAGGAGATTTGGTATTATCATATATGAAGAGAGACATATTTCCAAAAGGAAAGTATAATAAGCTGAAGATGAAGATGATTCGACCTTGTAGAATACTCAGGAAAGTATTAGCAAATGCTTATGAGTTAGAGATTCGTACAGGAGTTGGTATTTCACCAATATTTAATGTAGCAGATATATATCCTTATGTAATAGGTGACACTATAACCTTTGTAGAATGTGAAGAACCTACTGAAGACTTAAAATGGGTTGGAAAAATGCCTATGGCACAACCATTGGAATTTTAGGCCATTCTAGACACTAAAGTGGTAAAGAGTACAAGGAAGAAGGACTATCTAGAGTAATTGGTCAAATGGAAGAAGCGACCAATTGAGGATTCTACTTGAATGAGCACTACAAAGTTGGAAGCCAAGGGTTTCACTGTAGCTGATCCAATGAACATGGATTCATAATTTTTCTACCTTGCGAGTTTGATGTAGGAGCAACATGGCATGCCAATAATGTGATAAGTTGGTCACATGTCGTGGCATCTTTTCATAACCGTTTGTGACGAGTCATAGTCTGTTAGTGGTGTAGGGAATCATTTCTTATCACAACTCCCTGCGTGGAGATCAAGCCGTCGATAGTCTATTTAAGACAAGGAAGTTTCATCATGTGTAGTAGTGTTTATTTTTAATTGCAGGACCACTCAGGGATAGAGTAGCAATTTATTTTAAATAGACAGTTGAGATATGTAGGGGGGGTTCTGCTCTTCATCATTTAGAATTCCGAGTTTGCAGAGAGAGCACAGACCTGTGTCTGATTTCTACTTGTAAATATTTTGAAGGGTCAAAAGAAGAGATATCCAATCGATGTGTATTTTCCTTTGTTTCTTAATAAAAGGATTAATGGTGTGATTGTATAGTTGTTAGCCATTTATGCATGTGTTATATTGAATGGTGTATCTTTGTAGAGTTGACGTCAACATTTTACTGAACATTGTGTATTTATGTGAAGTTGTGTAATTCATGCATTAATTTCATGCTTGACTAGTTGAAGTAGACTATAGATGCATGCATAAGAGTGTTAGGATAAGGAATCAAGAAGATTGAAAGATGGATTTGTCAATTCTATGATGAATCCACACAACCCAGATATTTTATTTCATTGATGAGTTTTGCATAGAATGAGCATGTTGTCGCATTTCACACACCTAGGGGGGAACGTGGCAGAAATATTTAAGCCACTCGGTGTGCCCTTGGGGGAAAGTATCGAGTCAAGGATGTCACCTTGTTCTTGACTCCTTCGTTTAGGAAAATGCCTAACAAAGACAAGGGGAGTAGACCCTATAAGTTACTAAGGATGGTTACTTAGATGATGATGGTATTAAATGAGTAAGTTCTTGAGGATTTTTTATTTAACAATTGTAAACAATAGATAACATGATTATACAATCACAAATAAGCACGATACAAAACCCAATCACATATATCTTTAAAGAAATAAACAGTTGAATAGTACCTTAAATGGAGCCGAAAATAACTAAGAGTGCTTGCAAGTGCTAGAGTGAATGTTGTGCAATTGTATCTTGGTACGTTTTAAATTAATGTGAAAAAATGAGTGAATTAAATTAGGTAGGGCAGACTATAGATATACCTAGGGGGTACTTGGAGTATGTCAAAAAGTAACAACCGCTAAGGCTACATGCAAGGAATGTTTTGGATGGATGGAGTCTTTGAGACTATATTTGTAATACACCCCCTAGGATGTAACAGAGATCGGTGCCTCGAGGTCACTGTCCAGTAGTTCCCACTTCTTTTGGGTATTTTTCCACCGTTTACAGTTTAATCGAAGCATTGGATTTTCTCCTCTGGTGGTTAATTGGGAAAGTGAATCCTAATTATTCTAGTCACATGCATTGCTTTTGATGCATATTGATTGATCGGATGAAGCCAAGTGCATAGCATACACACCGGAGTCTTGTAAATTTAAGTAAATTTTAAGAGCGTGTTCTTGTTAAAAAAAGACCCCCCAAGAATCTCTTTCAATCCAAGTGTAACTCAATCGAAAAATAAAGGAGGGGTTGATTTTAATTTTTACTTGTGAAAAGTAACAATTAAAATAGAATAAAAAACACACACCACAAGTTTTCTAATTAATCCTACCACGATCCTCTTTCACATTTCGGTTCAATCGGGGATTCGTGGGGTAAGTATTAGTATTAATTTGATTTAAAAATATGGAATAATGAAAAATGTGATCAAATTATACAATATTGCATGACAAGACTAATCTAGAGAAAAAAACAGGAAAAAAGTGCAAAAAAGTGAAACAGACGCGGACCCCCCAGGGGGGATGGGGAGTTGGCTCGATAGAGCCTACTATAAGTGATTATTTATTATAGAAGGTTACAATATCAGAAAACTAACATCACTTTGGTCCTTTTTATCTAATATCCAAAGGTTTACAACAATCCTAATAAGTTGATGCCCAGAGAATTTGTGTTATATTCAAAGAACCATGCATTAAAGTACATTATGCATCAACCTAAGTTGAACCTGAAACATATCAAGTTGGTTGATTTATTACAGAGAGTTAAATTTGTGTTGAAACACATAAGTGGATAGTCAAACAGAGTAGTTGATGCTTTGAGTAGGAGACTGTTGATTATGCAAGAAAATCAGATCCAAGTCTTGGGATTTGAACATTTGAGAGATTTGTATGGAGCTCACATTGATTTCTAGAAAGATTACAAGCCTTGTAAGAATCTAGTGGAGATAGAAACAAATACATGGATGGAGTATACACTTCAATATGGTTTACTCTTTAAAAATAGTAAACTGTGTATACCAAAGTGTTCTATGAGAGAGAACTTGATACAAGAGAAACATAATGCAAGTATGGAAGATCACTTTGGAAGTGATAAAACATTGGGAAAGTTGGGTCATTTCTATTTTTAGCCAAGAATGAGGTCTAAAGTTGAGAATTTTGTGAGTAGATGCAGAGTATGTTAGCATGGTAAAGGGGGAAGCCAAAACATAGGATTGTATACACCATTGCCTATTCCGACTAGTCATTGGGATTCTGTGAGTATGGATTTCATTCTAGGTTTACCAAGAACTCAGAGGGGACATGATTCTATATTTTTTGAGGTGGATAGATTCAGTAAGATGGCACATTTAATTCCATGCAACAAGAATAGTGATGCCACACATATTGCTAACTTGTTCTCTGATGAATTTGTGAAGCTACATGGTTTACCCAGAAGCATTGTATCAGTCAGAGATGTGAAGTTCATGGGTCATTTCTGGAGGATCTTGTGGAAGAAGTTGGGTACCATACTAAAATTCAGTTGAGCATATCACCCATAGTATGATGGATAAATAAATTTAGTAAATAGGAGTCTGGGGAACATGTTGAGAAGTTTGATTGGAGAGAGTCCTAAGTAGTGGGACAGAGTATTAGCTCAAGCTAAGTTTTCCAATAATGATTCACCAAACAAGAATATAGGGATGATTCCATTTGAAATTCTACATGAAATGCATCCAATAGGATTGTGTGAACTTAATGACTTAGGTCAATTGGAAAAATCAAGTGCTGATGGAGAAGAGTTTTCTATGAGTATCAGTGAACTACATGAGCAAGTGAAAGAAAGGTTACAAAATAGTAACACTAGCTACAAGGAAATAGAATATTCCAAAAGGAGAGAAAAGAACTATGAATTAGGATATTTGGTCATATCATATCTGAATAGAGACAAATTTCCAAAAGGAGAGTATAATAAGCTGAAGATGAAGAAGATTGGACCCTGTAGAATACTCAGGAAATTCTCAGGAAATTCTTATGAGTTAGAGATTCCTATAGGAGTTGATATTTCACCAATATTTAATGTAGAATATCCATATCCTTATGTAACATGAGACACTATAACCTTTGTAGAAGATGAAGAACCTACTGAAGACTTACAATTAGTTGGGAAAACAAATGTGGCACAACCATTGGAATTTGAGGCCATTTTGGACACTAAAGTGCTAAAGAGTACAAGGAAGAAAGACTAACTGGAGTAATTGGTCAAATGGAAGAAGCGACCAACCAAGGATTCTACTTGGATGAGCACTGCAGAGTTGGAAGCCAAGGGTTTCACTATAGCTTATCTAATGAACAAGGATTCATAATTTTTCTACCTTGCGAGTCTGATCCAGGAGCATCATGGCATGCCAACAATGTGATAAGTTGGTCACATGGTGTGGGATATTTCTGTAACTGCTTGTGCTGAGTCATAGTATGTTAGCGGCATAGGAAATCATTTATGATCACGACTCCCTACGTGGAGATCAAGTCATCGATAGTTTGTTTCAGAAAAGGAAGTTTCATCATGCTAGTAGTGTTTATTTTCAATTGCAAGGCCACTCAGGGATAGAGTAACAATTTTTTTTAAATAGACAGTTGAGAGATGTATAGGAGGTTCTGCTCTTCATCATTTAGAATTATGAGTTTGTAGAGAGAGAACCGACCTATGTCTGATTCCTACTTGTAAATATTTTGAAGGGTCGGAAGAAGAGAGATCCAAGATGTGTGTATTTTTGTTTGTTTCTTAATAAAAGAATTAACATTGTGATTGTACGGTTATTATCCATTTATGCATGTGCTGTGTTCAACTGTGTATTGTTGTAGAGCTGACTTCAATGTTTTCCTGAACATTGTGTATTTCTGTGAAGTTGTTGAATTCACACATCAATTTCATGCTTGAATAGTTGAAGTAGAGTGTAGATTCATGCTTAAGAGTCTTAGGCTAAGGAATCGGGAATATTTCAAGATGGATTCATCAATTCCATGATCAATCGGCGCAACCGGCATATTTTCTTTCATTGACGAGTTTTGCATAGAATGAGCATGTTGTCACATTTTTCACACCTAGGGGGGAACGTGGCAGAAATATTTAATCCACTTGATGTGCCCTTGGGGGAAAGTCTCGAGTCAAGGCTGTCACCTTGTTCTTGAATCCTCCCTTTAGGAAAACTCCTAACGAAGACCAGGGGGGTAGACGCTACAAGTTACTAAGGTTGGTTACTTGGATGATGATGGTATTGAATGAGTAATTTTTTTAGGAGTTCTGATTTAACAATTGTAAAGAACATATAACATGATGCAACAATCACAAATAAGCACGATACGACACCCAATTATGTATGGCTTGAAAGAAATAAATAGTTGACTAGTTCCTTAAATGGAGCCGAAAATAATTAAGAGTGCTTGCAAGTGCCATAGTGAATGTTGTGCAATTGTATCTTGGTACATTTTATATTAATGTGAAAAAATGAGTGAATTAAATTTGGCGAGGCAGACTACAGATATACCCGGGGGGTACTTGGAGTATGTCCAAAAGTAACAAGCACTAAGGCTACCCACAAGGAATGTGTGGGGTACATGGAGTCTCTGAGACTATGTTTGCAATACACCCACTAGGATGTAATAGAGATCGGCGCCTCATGGTCACTGTCCAGTAGTTCCCACTTCCTTTGGTTATTTTGACACTGTTTATGGTTTAATCAAGGCATTAGATTTTCTCTTGCGGTGGTTAATTGAGAAATTAAATCCTAATTATTCTAGTCACTTGCGTTGCTTTTGACACAACTTGATTGATCGGACGATCCACAGACAAGTGCATAGCATACACACCGGAGTCTTGTAAATTTTAGTAAATGTTAAGAGCATGTTCTTGTTAAAAAAAGACCCTCTAGGAATCTCTTTCGGTCCAAGTGTACCTAAATTGGGAAATATAGGGGTTAATTTTACATTTTGCTTGTGAAAAGTAACAATGAATATAGAAGCAAAAACACACACCACAGGTTTTCTAATTGAGCCTACCACCATCCTTTTAGCTTTCGGTTCAATCAGGGATTTGTGGGGTAAGTATTAGAATTACTTTGATTTCAAAATATGGAATAATGAAAAATATTATTAAAGTATACAATCCTGCATGACAATACTAAGCTAAAGAAAAAAATAGGAAAAAAGTGCAAAAAAGTGAAACAGACGTAGATCCCCCCAGGCACAATGGGGAGTGGGCATGAAAGGGCCTACTCAAAGTGATTATTTATTATTAAAGGTTACAATATTAGAAAAATAACTTCACTTTGGTCCTTTTTATATTTGATCCAAAGGCTTACAAAAACTTTACAACAATCCTAATAAGTTGATGCACAGAGAATTTGATATTCAAATGACCATGCATTACAGTACATTATGTAGCAACCTAAGTTGAACCTAAAACATGTCAAGTGGGTTGATTTCTTACAAAAATTTACCTTTGTGTTTAAACACATAAGTGGATAGTCAAATAGAGTAGCTGAAGCTTTGAGTTGGAGACTATTGATTATGCAAGAAAATCAGATCCAAGTCTTGGTATTTGAACATTTGAGAGATTTGTATGGAGATGACATTGATTTCCAGAAAGCTTACAGGGATTATAAGAATCTAGTGGATGTGGACACAGAGCCATGGATGGAGTATACACTTAAATATGGTTTATTCTTTAAAAATAGTAAACTATCTATACCAAAGTGTTATACAAGATAGAACTTGATACAAGAGAAACATAATGCAAGTATGGAAGGTCACTTTGGAAGTGATAAAACCTTCGAAAAATTAGGTCATTTCTATTTTTGGCCAAGAATAAGGTCTGAAGTTGAGAATTTTGTGAGTAGATGTAGAGTATGTCAGCATGCTAAAGGGGGAAGCTAGAACATAGGATTATATACACCATTTCCTATTCCAACTAGGCCTTGGGATTCTGTCAGTATGGATTTCATTCTAGGTTTGCCAAGAACTCATAGGGGACATGATTCTATCTTTGTTGTGGTGGATATATTCACTAAGATGGCACATTTAATTCCATTCCACAAGACTAGTGATGCCATACATATTGCTAAATTGTTCTTTGATGAATTTGTGAAGCTACATGGTTTACCCAGAAGCATTGTATCATACAGAGATGTGATGTTCATGGGTCATTTATGGAGGAACTTGTGGAAGAAGTTGGGCACCACATTAAACCTTAGTTGATCATATTGTTATAGCAAATTTTACCACACCAGGTGAATCACACTTGTATGGCCTTCCCTTGTCCCTCTGTAGACTCCTTAGACCCCTTGGACTATTTTTTGTCCTTTGATGTTTCATAGACCATCCCTAAAAACACGTGAAAATTTATATACGTGGCTTTTAAACCTTTTATCGCATATATACACGAGTTTGACCTCTAAAACTATGTACATTGGGATGTGTACAAAAATACAAATCCTTTTGGAATTTTCCTTGACATGGATTTGACTCACTTGTCTCCTGGCCTTCCATATGCCTTGAGATCGCTCAGATTCGACCTTTCATTACCCCATTGAAAAGATATATAAGGAACGCTTTGGATACATTGAAGGCATACGAGAATTGAGAGCAAAGAAACTATAGTCCATTGTTGTCGGAACTTGTGCTTGAGTCTGCATCCCTTTGTCCCTTGGAGCACTTTAGTATTCTTCCCAGGATTGCCTTCTGCTTGCGAGCTTGCTATCGAGAGATGGAGGATTGAGGTGGTGGAGGCCCAAGTGGGAGATTCAGTTTCTTTGATTCACAGATGTGCTGAAAGAGGTTGTATTCATTGTAATATCTGATTTTATATTAATAGAAATATATTTTCCTATCCAATAATGTATGTTTGAATGAATATTTTATCCATGGATGATTGCAAATGCTTATACGTTGTTGATTATATATGCTAGAGTAGATATAACACCAATATATATAGTATGCTTGTATTGTTTACTTATTGTTGAGGAAGTGATTCATCAATTCAAGCTGAAGTTGGAAAGATCAATGGGGATCTACTTCAAATGTCCGGAATAAGGTACAAGTTTTGATCCTTTAGTGTTATATATTTGATTTCTCTTGCATATTGGAAAGGATTGATTTCTGGAGTCAAGATGTCTATTGTGGTACCCCAAGCCATAGGAATTTCTCTCTGTAATAGAATTGGTGACTCAACTGGGGAGTTCCTAGTATTTGTCCTTTGGGGGTCCTCTATCGGCATTCAATGAATTTGAATTGCTCATTTTTCTCTGTTTCTGTGTCAGGTCTAGGGGCATGTTAGCCTTGTAGTGTCTGATTATTGTGAATTTTGTCTCAGCTTGTCTATTTGCCTTTATTTTTTATGCACTTTTCTTCCTGTATGCGAGTTTTGAACTCACAGTCACGTATATATGCGGTTTTGACTGCTATATCCACGTACACACGTGGGTTTACTGCGAACAGTTGCGTATGCCCTTATTTTTTCCTTCTTAAGGAAGATTGATTGTTGCTGGGTGAATTTTGATAATTGCTAAGTCTCCTTTGACACTGCTAGAGTCTATATACACCTTTGTTTCTGACCAGAGACATTTTTTTTAGGGTAAATTTATTTTTTTGAAGAATTTTCTTGTCATTGCATTTTCAATTTTTTGTTTTTGGATTAGTGCATTAGAGTTATTTTACCTTAGTACTTTACTTGAGTGCTGCATGATCATGCTTGTAGAGTTTGGAGGTTGTAGAATCATTCTTTTGCTTTAGTATCTCATTTTTATTTCAAAAAATCCAAAAATATTTGATTATCATTATGCATTGCATCTTACATTTTGCATAGTACTTGCACTAGATTTGCTTTGAAGTATTAGTGAGGATTTCATATAGGAAAGCTTGCGTTTATCGTTTGAAGAAAATTTTGCATTTCATGTAGTAGCATACCCTATTTTTCATGGACACAATGCGTTTGCATTGATTATTAGGTGTGGATTTTTCTTTATGTTGTGTCATAACGCCATTCTTTGCACGTTCATCTACCTTTTTGAGTAATAAAGCCAATTGAAATCAACACTTAATTAAAATGAACTATATTATTTTATTTGATAGGGTGCACCAACAAGATTAGGTTTTAGGGTCTTGGAATAGTTCATTGTGAGTAAATTCTCCAAGACCACTAAACAACAACATGCATGTGTCTGTCCAGGTGAGAGTGTGAAATTACTTGGTATAATTGATGTTTCTCAGGATCCTCCTCTCAAAAGGGAGTTAAGGACAAGGGAGTGTGAGTGTTTATTGATTTGGATGACCCCTAGTCATAACTGAGTAGCACCGGAGATATTTCCAGGATTGTATTTGTTTTTGGGGGCTCTTTCGAGAGTTTCGGGATTTTCTTCCCTACCCATACGGTCAATCTTGCCTGTGACTATCCACCTGAGCATTGATTATATTGAGGTGACCTTAGTTACCTTACCTAGGATATCAAGGGGGTACTTTGTATGGGTTATTCTGCGGGTGTCCTGACGAGGTTGGGGTCGGACAGCACAGTCACTTTACGTGTTGAAGCTAAGGGCCACAATAATTGGTTACGTACCTCCTCTTGTTGTGTATGGGAGTCTCAAGCCTCTCCTAGGAGAGACATACCTGCTTCATTTCGGAGCTCATTTATCCTACCCTTGATTTCTTGTGTTTGGATTTAGATTTTATTGGTGTATGCTCTGTGCATGTTAGCTTGCCTAGGGTTTGCGTAACTAGAGATTCTTTTACATTTTTTCAGTCATTATGGATTCAGGTGCGGCTCCTCACTGTTCTCGTCGGTTAGTAGGACTTCCACCTTCTGCATCTCCTCCTCCTTTGGGAGAGAGAAACAAACAATTTAGGTGGACTACTTCGTACATTGATTCAAACACGATGGGAGACCATGAAGAAGGTATTCCTGAGCCACCCTCTCCCATTCAAGTGGAAGATGGGGAGTTTACTCCTAACTACGATCCTTCACCTGATATGGCTGAGTTAGGTCCTATAATTTTTTAGATATGTACTTTTCATGATAGACCTACTTACTCTAGTATTGATCCCCCATTGACGCATCACTGGTATGGAATGTCGAAAGACAATACTTATTATGAGCCCGTGAGCACTAGTTATGGTAGTTATGGTATGTCTGGTATGCCCCACACATGATTTGGAATTTCATGTCGAGTCAGAGTTTGAACCTAACACTATGCTTGGGGGCACTCCTATTCCTTACCATGCGGAGAGGTTTTGGAGCACAAGTCACATTGCACCTTCCATATTGGTGGTGGAAGTTACATCACATATTCCTGCTAGGCCTAGGGTTAGTGATCCTATTAGGATACTAGATCCAACATGAGTGACTATAGGAAACACCACGTACATAGTTTCACAGATCCCTTCATCCTTGGTTCCTTGTTCTTCAAATGTTGTTCCTCCACCTCATTCACGTGGTCCTTCGAGATGAAATGTTGCTACAAGTCATGTCTGTACTGATGTTACTCGACCAGTTGTGTCTCAGGTTCAAGTACCACCCGTTGTTTTGGGAGGTCATGTTCATACTTCTAGGGGTCATGTTAATACTTCCGGGGCATATATTCCTACTTCTAGAGTGTATATTCCTACTTATGGAGCGTATATTCCTACGTACGGAGTGTCTCATTGGACATCTCATGGGATGAATTACAAACCTTCTTATGGGACACAGTATGGACATGGTTATTAACCTTATGGGTACGGGTATCAATAACCCACTTACTCTCCTAATTATGGCTTTATAGCCCCACATAGTTAAGGTACACCACATTATGGTGCTTCCATGCCACCCTACATAGGTCAAACGGGAGGAGGGCACTATGGTCAAGGCCATGGTGGTTATGGTAATCAAACCTATCTGAATCAAAACTATCAAGGAGTGGTGTACTGACCTACTCATCCTAGGATCCCTTTCCTTGTAATGCTAAATCTTCCTGACTTGTTGAGATTAACGAACTATCCTATATCTCATGACCCGACTTGGTTGGCTGTCCCCACTAAGCTTCCCTTGGACATACCCAAATTTGAGGGAAAACCTGGAGAGGATCCAAGTGAACATGTTACAATGTTTAACCTATGGTGCTCTTCAAATTCCTTACACGAATATTCGATCCATTTAAGGCTGTTTCAACGCACCCTTACAAGGCCTGCCGTGAAATGGTATATAGAGTTACCTAGGGGGGCATTCACTTTGTTCGATGACCTAGCGATGACTTTTTTTAACCAATTCTAGCTACTAGTGCATTATGATGTAGGTACGGAACTCTTGTCGACATTTCGGTAGGATACAACCATGCATATCTCGGACCATATCAAAGAGTGGTGTAGATGGAAGAGGTTGATTAAATCCTTTATACCACCAGGATTCATCCTTGAATGGTTCCTTAAGTCATTATTGCCTTATATAGCGAAGGATTTTTCTACATCCGGAGTGAAAAAAGAGGAACAAGCCATTTTTAGGGTGCAGGAACTGGATTTGATTTATGCTCAATCTGATTTGTTATATGAGATCATCCCCAATGCTTTGCATTCTAGTTTCGACCCCAAAGTTAAACCTAGACCACATGTCGATGGCATTATTGGTTGTGCGACTGCTAAACCTACGGATTCAATTGTGAAACAGGTAAATCAATTGTCAATCAACCAATCCTCTTTGGGACAAGCCACATCTTCGTCCCAACCTACCCAAATGCTGAGTATGCTTTTGGTGCAACAGCTGGACCAGAAGGGTAACCAACAACCCGGAAGGAATAAAAAGAATGGTAAGAACAATTGTAAGGGTGGGAATAGGAATGAAAATGCTAATACTAATAACAAGAACGCCTTTAATGCTGGGGGGGACAAGCAATCTAAATGTAAGGTTAAATTTCCTTGCAAGTTGTGTAAGGATGATCACCTCACTTACTTATGCCCTCGTATCAATGAAGCCTCGAGATTCTTAGCGTAAGGCCCAGCTGTGCTGACCAACCCTTTACCTCAGAATCAAAACATGAACTCAAGGACCCATGATCAGTCTGGTGGTGATCAAGATCCACCAGAGGCTAGTGGTCATGGTTGCATCAACATGGTGCATGCTACGAAGGTTGTGACCCATGTGAAGGACTATGGTTCATCACAACCCAACCCAGGAAAGGAACCCGATCCACCATGGACTCCTTTACATATTGAAAAACCTATGGATAAACCTGAATTTGAACCTCACATTTCTAAGGGAGTCCTTAAGCATTCGGGGCACAATCCTAATTCCCGAGCCACCCAGAACTATTCTTTTGTCGAGGATTTGGGCCACACTCCTTATGTGATTTCTGCACTAGAAGTACTTCAAAGTTGTCCTTCACAAAGGAAGGCTTTTCTTTCTGCCCTTGGTGTGAATGATGATAATTCTTCCTCCGTGATTAAATTTGAAACCGCAAGACTTCAGCCTCGCTTGCCTTACTATGTGTCTCTTTTGATTCATGTAGAATGTCTTAACATGACCGTCAAGCGCACTATGATTTATGAAGGCGCTGCTGCTTCTGTGGTGTATTTATCATGTTGGAAGGGTTTAGGTTCCCCTGAGTCATCTAAATCCGGTATCATGTTGACCGTGTTTGATGGGAGATCATTTAGGCCGCATGAGATCCTTCCTTCCCTTAAGGTCCATTTGGGAGGAAAGACCATTGCGATAGAAGTTGAGGTGGTTGATGTGCCCCTTGACTATAATCTCTTTCTGGGTAGGAATTGGATGTACAGTATGCAATTCGTAGCTTCTTCACTATTTTGCGTTGTCTACTTTCAATTTAATGAGAAGATAGTTACGATTGATCAAACGTCATTCAAGAATTCCTCGGTTACCGCATCTTCGAGAGCTTCGATCCTGATTTTTCAGCACTCTCAGCCGGCAACTAGGATTGTGGGTGTGGGCATGTATCCATCCATTATGGGAAGCTTTAGTTGTCCTGCACTTGCCCTTATGATAGGGTCTAGTTCTAGGGAGGCTTTGACAGCTGTGAGATCCGTGTCTTTCTGCACGAGTCATATGGAATATCCTTGGATTCTTCCCACACCGAATACTTCAAGTGAGCCCATCGTGATGGACGTGCCGTTGCCTACAACTATGGTAGCTTATCAAGCTAATCTTGGATGTGTTGCAAATCCTAGTGCTTCCTCTTTGTGGACGGAGGAGGAGGACCCATATATGCTTCCTGCATGGGCAGTTCAGTCTTCTCACATGCATGACTACCTTAATAGTGTTTTTCCTTCAGACGAAGCGATTATTGAGGCCATGTCTGGGGTTGAGCCATCTTGGGAAGAATTGTATCATAGATCTTATTTTCTTCTCGAGCTTGACCGCTTGGAGTGTGAGGACTTTAGGGAGGTTCTTAGTGAGAGAATTGGTAGTCCCATGGTTCCATTAAGCTCTCCTGGTCCGATGGCTAATGGGAACATGGCCAATATATCTCCTACCATTCTTATTGATATCTCTCATGATCCTGGTAGGATTAAGAATGTCTATATTGGGGCAGAATGTTCCCATGCTGAGATTCAAGAGTACACTGAGTTGTTTAAATAATTTCATGATATCTTTTCTTGGTATCACAATGAAATGCTAGGTATCTTCCCTCGCATTGTTGAACATGATATTAAAACTTATCCCAATGCTAAACCTGTTCGACAACGCTTGCATGCAGTGAATCCTAGGAAACCACCCACGATTAAGGTAGAGATAGAGAAACTATCGAAAGCCGGTTTTATCTATCTCGTTCCCTTGATGGAGTGGGTTTCAAATCCTGTTCTGGTAGATAAGAAGTAGGGAGCAATCCATATATGCACTGATTTCCATGACTTGAATCATGCCTGTCCTAAAGATAATTTCCCCACACAATTTATAGATCAAATCTTGGATGAGTGCACGAGTAGCGAGGTATTTTATTTTATGGACGGATTTTTCGGATACAATCAGATACAAATTAAACCTGAGGGCCAACATAAGACTGCATTTATTTGTCCTTGGGGAACCTGTTCATATAGAAAAATGCCTTTTGGCCTTAAGAATACCAGAGCCACTTTTCAGCGGGCTATGACCTTGATCTTCCATGATCTCAAATTGATTATCGAAGTATTTTTGAATGACCTTGCTGCTCATTCTCATATGGGAATGCATCATTCATATCATTTGAGATTAGTATTCGAAAGGTGCCTCCATTATTTGGTCAGGTTAAATCCTCACAAGTGCATATTTTGCATGAAGTCTGGTCACTTATTAGGGTTCATTGTTTCCAAGGAGGGTATAAGAGTCAACCCTTTGAAGGCTAAGGCAATACTTCAGTTGTCTCCCTCGAGGAACATTAGACATCTTCAATGTTTGCAAGGCATGGAAAACTTCTTACGGAGATTCATTGTCAACTTTGTCAATTTGACTAGAGGATTTATGTGTCTATTGAAAAAGGACACCACCTTTTGTTAGGATGAGTGACATAGGATTCCTTTGATGTGCTTAAGCAAGCCCTAGCATCGGCCCCGGTGATTAGTCCCCCAGACTATAGTCGTGATTTTCTACTTTAGGTGGCTACGTCCATGGAGACGATTGGTATGGTTTTGGTTCAAGAGGATGAGGAGCTCCAAGAGCATGTCATATACTATCTCAGCTGGAATGTTATTGACATGGATATCTGTTATTCCCATGTTGAGAAGCTTGCCTTAGCTACCATACATGCGGTTCAACGGTTGAGACATTATATTCTCCTTCTCCAAACCTTGGTTGTAGCTCATGTCAATCCGTTTCAATTTGTCCTCACTCAAAGGATGATTGGGGGAAAGTATAATAAATGGATTGTCATATTGCAAGAATTTGACCTCGAGTTTGTTTCGGCAAAATCGAAGAAATCAGTAATTTTTGCAGAGCTTATATCGGATTTCCCAAGCGAAGCCAAGGAGATGGTTTGTGAAGATACGTTTATCGATGAGCACATCTTCTTAATCTCAACTTTGGATCCATGCTATGGGGATATTATTATATATTTACAAACATTGAAGGTCCCCACTCACCTCTCATGGGATGAACAACGACGATTACGTCATGTATCCAAGAATTACCTCATAGTGGATAACACCTTATACCACCGTGGGGTGGATTCCATTTTACATCATTGTTTAACTCATGAGGAGGCTGAGCTTGTGCTGAATGATTGCCATGGAGGGGCATGTGGTGGTCATTTATCCGAGCTTTCTACAGCCGAAAAAATCTTAAGAGCGAGTTATTTCTAGCCATCGATATTTAAAGATTATGTAGATGCGGTCAAGAAGTGCCACCCTTGCCAGATGTTTGCACAGAATATGTGTGTGTGACCTGCCCTGTTACATCCCATCATCACGACCGGTCCCTTCACTAAGTGGGGGATTTATTTTATGGATTGTAACCTAGCTTCAGCTGGGGGGCATCATCATATCATAGTGGCTATTGACTACTTCATGAAATGGGATGAGGCCATTCCTATAGTTAAATCCGACGGTGAGACAGCCACGCACTTTGTATTCAACCATATTATTACTCAGTTCGGTATTCTGAAGGAGCTTGTCCCCAACCATGGCTCACACTTTCAGAATTGTATGATGGAAGAGCTGGCATCGAATTTAGGATATAAGCAGGAGCATTCCTCCTCTTATTAACCTCAAGCGAATTGACAGGTAGAAGCAGTGAACAAATCACTCAAATCCATACTCCAATGAACCATCGCACAAAGCAATACTAATTGGAACATTATGTTATATCCTACTTTGTGGGCTTATAGAACCGTTGTTAAAACTGCCACGGGATTTTCTCCATATCAGCTTGTACATGGAATGGATTCGATATTTCCAGTTGAGTGCGAGATTCCTTCTTTAAAGCTAGCCATAGAGATCTTACCAAACACTTCCCTGTTGGAGGAGCATTTGGTCCACCTAGAGAAACTTGATGAGCAGCATCGAGATGCCTTGGTGGCTCTAGAGGTGAATAAGCATCGCGTTAAGGTCCAGTACGATAAGTCTGTTCATCCAAGGAGGTTTAGTGAGGGAGACTTGGTCCTTTTATGGGATCAACCAAAAGAACCCTTAGGGGTAGAAAAGTTTAACCCCATGTGGCGTGGTCCTTACGTCATTAAGCGTTTGTTAGAGAAGGGTGCTTATGAGTTAGTAAATTATGAGGGAACGGCCTTGGCGTAGAATAGAAATTGGCTCTATCTCAAAAAGTACTATGCATGATTTTCAGCCAAGGCTATTTATTGTATATTATTGTACAGTTTTTCATAGGTAGGTCTTTTTCTTATGGTGATCGGGTTTGTGATTAGTTTCTGTTTATTTTGGAAGATGTCAATGGAATCTTCCACCTTCATAGGATTTGTGGATGGTGCCCGCTATCACACTCAACACTTAGCTTCTGTTGCTTGGGTGATTTATACTCATATGGATCAGGTATTGTCTTCAGGAGGCATATGTTTGTGGCCCTCTTCAAACAATGTTGCTGAGTATAGTGCTATTATTGAGCTTCTACGGGATGCCATTCCACATGGTGTTCTCTCTCTTGAGGTATGACTTGATTCAGAGTTAGTAGTGTCATATTTTAATGGTTTGTACCATGTTAGAGATCCGACATTATCAAGAAGATTCTTATGTGTGAGATTGTTAGAACGGAAATTTCACAATATAACATACATACATGTTCCAAGAATTAATAATCAAGTTGCTGACTCATATGATAACTACATGTTATATTTGAATTTGTTTCATACACAATAAGCTCATCACAAACATAAATTTTTACAAATGTAAATAAATAAATCGATCATCATAAAAGTTTTTATAAACATCCAAAATGTGGTAATACATAGTGTCATAATATAAAACTGGGGCTCTCGAGCCACCAAAATATAATACATGGTAGTACAAAAATGTATCACTTCCAGGTATCTAAACTTGTGGGGGAAGAGGGGGGTTGTGATCATGGAATGTCACCACGGCTCTAGCTAGCCGTCGAAATAGTCGCACCCATGTTCATGGTACACCCACTACCGGGCGTTGCATGGCCTCAGGAAAGTCCTCAACTTGCGCCATGGGTACTCTGTGTGTCAATCTCATGAAGTTGGTATGAATGCTTTGGAGCATCCGCTCCACATCCACACCCCTGATGTCGTGTCCTCTTCCCCTCCGTCTATGATGAGGCAGCCTTCAGGCCGCCGTGGTCCCACATCTGCATGCATATGGTAGATGTCACTATGTATACCACTTCTATGGTGAGGGACATCCCATCTATTTGAAACAACTCTAAGTCTGGATCCTAGTATTCTACTAGCATCTGCAGCAGTCTTGGTTTGGACCGTATACCACCAAGACACCAAAACTTGTAGAGCCCGCATGATCGCAAAGCTTGTTAAGCCATTATATCTGCCCTTATTGCCCCTTCTATGTCACCGTGCTCACGTTCTCTCCATTCTAGAACCATCCTGCACATAAAATTTGAGTTTGATCCATTAGAATACTTAAAAATCATTGAGCACGGTCGCATAGAAGACTGTTTGCTAAACAACCGCATATGTCCACGATTTTGAGGGCATTTTCAGTGTATATCCATCCCTATACGCGGAAAAATCCTTGATTTCTGTGTGGGCAGAGGCACGCATTTAATATGGGCCTAGAATCCTAAATACACCATGGAAATTGATAAAATTTGCATCAAAATGAAAGAGTAGAGCATGGGTAAGTACCTGGATAAAATGGTAGTGGATTCCACTAGCTGGATCTCCTAGAATTCGTTGTTGAAGTTCTGAGCTCAATTGGGTAAAAATTTCAAATGTTATATAATGTTTTGAATTTTTTACTATTTATAGAAATTTTTCAAATTTTTGAAAATTTTTACCCCCTTTTCTATAGTTTGGACCGTTTCTAATCCTTTTGGACTGTTTTTTGACTAATTTATGATGTAGAAGACCATTTTGAGCACTTTTTCAACCGTTTCTTTGACCCGTTCGTGCCCGTTATAAGTATGAATTTTAAACTGGCATATAGGTTAGGATCACCTCCGATTGCATTTTGCATGACCTTATGACCATTTCATTATAGCCTTAGGTACAAACCCATTGTATTATGTCATGAAACATTCTTGTTGTTTTCAAAGTGGCATTATGTGAATGGTAGAGCTTGACCTTACATGGGTACCATAGTTAGCGCCTTATTTGCATTTGGTGTCGATGCTAACATTTTGTCCCTTAGGGTGCAGGAGTCTGTTGTATAGTATTACCATGACATTTTGCAAGAGCCTCATAATCCTCTTGATCTTTTGCTGGCCTATTTCCCTCAGGACTCCCTTATGTCAAGTTGTAATTGCATTATCATGAGCTTTGCCTGCTTTATTGAGCCTTACGTCGGGTTCCCTAACATTGAGTTTCAGCCATATTGCTCGAGCTTGTCTCATGTCTAGCCATGTAGAGCCATTTTATATATCCTTTGCAGTTTGATTCCCTATTTTTATCGGGAGGGGAATTTCCCCCAAGTGTCTCTATCCTACACATGTATCCTTGCATTGAGCATAGGTATGTTCCACTACTTGGAACTAGTTTTTTTTCCCATTATGACACTCGTATCCTCCTAGTATGTAACTATAAAGAAGTTTTATTCTTTTTCAAGATTTTTAAATATTTGAAAAAGTCCAAAAAAATTAAAAAACCAAAAATCCGGACAAGGAAATATGTTATCTTTGGCACCTGTCGAGTTGTGTCACCTTCAAACATAGCACTATATATCACATCTGCTGGTTGGGTTTATAGTTTAACTTTAGGAGTTGTACTCATTTATCTGAGTTTATCTCCACCAACTCGTTAATCTTCCAGTCCCCATGGAGCCTCTGTTGATGCCTCCTGTGTCACAAAGATGTTCCAGTTTTGTATATCGAGTCTATGTTTCCTTCATCCAGTCACCATTCACTGTTATGATATTGTTCAAAGGAAGTTGAAATCTGAGTCAGCCATTCCTCAGTTATATTGACTTTGCATGTAGGCCATTCCTGGTACAGTTACTAGTTTGTGCACCTTATGATTGATTCCTTCCACATTATAGATATTTCTTGAGTACCTCGTGTTGGATGATGGGGGATTCCTGTATGCCCTCCTTTGAGCGGATTTCATCCCATAAACCTCAGATCATTCATTCTGGGATTGGAATCTAGAGTTGTTTTTGAGTTCCTTGAGACTTGCAGTCATCAGTGGCAGGTTCTCTCGCCATCGACAGTTTTTTGGGAATACATCAATGTCCCCTGGTCGATAGATTCTCTCAAGTGTTTGAACTCAATGCATTTATTCACAGTTGTTAGTTTGCACTGTAGTACCTTGATTCCCATTATCATTATCGGTGGGTTATCTCGCATCAGTTAATGGTATACATCAATGACCGGTAATCAGACGATGGACTACTATGTTTGACCTCGACACCTCTATTCACATAGTAGGACTTGTACTCATAGCGGTTTGTGTAGAAGACCTTCCATATTGGTGGCATCTCATATATGTTACCTCCTTGATCATGCCGGTGTTCATGAGATTTCAGCTCCCGTGACTTGATTCCAGTGTGTGTCAGACATTTCTAGCCATGATGGAGATCTTGATCTGTTATATATATTTAGCTTTCATGGAGATCATGATCCTTTGTATATCTTCATCATGGAGATTCTGATCTATGTATATTGTACATGGTGATGACCACTTATGTCATATTTTGTATCATGCCTATTCATGGCCATTGTACTCTTATGTATCCGGGACTACTATATGCAATTGCAGTTATATGCACAGTTGTATCATTGTACTATGGTGATTGGGTGGCTGGTCTTCCATTTTGGATTCTTCATCACTCCACTTCTGGGATGGACTTATAATGTATTTCAGCCATCGTATGACCTCTCTAACCTCACATATTAGGGGGCATCTGTTATAGCATATTTTACCACACTAGGTGAATCACACTTGTATGACCTTCCCCTATCCCTTTGCGGACTCCTTAGACACCTTGGACCATTTTTTTCCCTTTGATGTTTCCTAGAACATCCCTAAAAATGTGTGAAAATTTCTATATGCGACTTTTAAACCTTTTATCACATATATACGCAGGTTTGACCTCTAGAACAGCGTACATTAGGATGTGTACAAAAATCCAAATCCTTTTGGAATTTTCCTTGACATGGATCCGACTCACTTTTCTCCTGGCCTTCCATATGCCTTGAGATCGCTCGGATTCGACCTTTCATTACCCCATTGAAAAGCTATATAAGGAACCCTTTGGATACATTGAAGGCATAAGAGAAATGAGAGCAAAGAAACTATAGTCCATTGTTGTTGGAACTTGTTCGTGAGTCTGCATCCCTTTGTCCCTTGGAGCACTTTAGTGTTCTTCCCAAGATTGCCTTTTTCTTGTGAGCTTACTATCGAGAGATGGACCATTGAGGTGGCGGAGGCCCAAGTGGGGGATTCAGTTTCTCCAATTCGCAGACGTGCCGGCAGAGGTTGTATTCATTGTAATCTCTGATTTTATATCAATAGAAATATCTTTTCCTGTCCAATAATGTATGTTTAAATGAATATTTTATCCATGGATGATTTCAAATGCTTATACGTTGTTGATTATATATGCTAGAGTAGATCTAACACCAATATATATAGTATGCTTGTCTTGTTCACTTATTGTAGAGGAAGTGATTCATCAATTCAAGCTAAAGTTGGAAAGCTCAACGGGGATCTACTTCAACCGTCCGGAATAAGGTATGAGTTTTGATCCTTTAGTGTTAGATATTTGGTTTCTCTTGCATATTGGAAAGGATTGATTTCTGCAGTCAAGCTGTCTGTTGTGGTACCCCAAGCCATAGGAATTTCTCTCCGTAACACATATCACCCATAGTTTGATGGATAGACCCATTTAGTCAATAGGAGTCTAGGGAACATGCTGAGAAGCTTTATTGGAGAGAGTCCTAAGCAATGGGATAGAGTATTAGCTCAAGCTGAGTTTTCCAATAATGATTCACCAAACAAGAGTACAGGGATGAGTCCATTTAAAATTCTATATGGAATGCATCCAAGAGGAGTGTGTGAACTTCATGACTTAGGTCAACTGGAGAAATGAATTTCTTATGGAGAAAATTTTTCTATGAGGATCAATGAATTCCAGGAGCAAGTGAAAGTAAGGTTACAAGATAGTAACACCAACAACAAGGCAAGAGAATATTCCAAAAGCAGAGAAAAGAACTATAAAGTAGGAGATTTGGTCTTATCATATATGAAGAGAGACAGATTTCCAAAAGGAGAGTATAATAAGTTGAAGATGAAGAATATTGGACCCTGTAGAATACTTAGGAAATTCTCAACAAATTATTATGAGTTAGATATTCCTAAAGTAGTTGATATTTCACCAATATTTAATGTAGAAGATCTATATCCTTATGTAATAGGTGACACTATCAACTTTGTAGAAGATGAAGAACTTACTAAAGACTTACAATGGGTTGGGAAAACGACTGTGGCACAACCATTGGAAGTTGAGGCCATTCTGGACACTAAAGTGGTAAAGAGTACAAGGATCAAGGACTATTTGGATTAATTGGTCAAATGGAAGAGGAAACCAATCGAGGATTCTACTTGGATGAGCACTGCATAGTTGGAAGCCAAGGGTTTGACTGTAGCTGATCTAATGAACATGGCTTCATAATGTTTCTACCTTGCGAATCTAATGCAAGAGAATCATGGCATGTGAGCAATGTGATAAGTTTGTCACATGGTGTGGCATATTTTTGTAACTATTTGTGCCAAGTCATAGTATGTTAGCGGCTTAGAGAATCATTTCTGATCACGACTCCCTGCGTGGATATCAAGCTATCGATAGTCTGTTTCAGACAAGGACGTTTCATCATGAATAGTAGTGTTGATTTTCAATTGCAGGACCACTCAGGGATAGAGTAGCAATTTATTTGAAGTAGACAGTTGAGAGATGTAGAGGGGGTTCCACTCTTCATCATTTAGAATTCCTAGTTTTCAGAGAGAGGATAGACATGTGTCTGATTCCTACTTGTAAATATTTTGAAGGGTCGGAAGAAGAGAGATCTAAGATGTGTGTATTTTCCTTTGTTTCTTAACGAAAGGATTAATGGTGTGATTGTATGGTTGTTATCCATTTATGCATGTGCTATGTTGAACTATGTATATTTGTAGAGCTGAATTCGGCATTTTCCTAAACAGTGTGTATTTCTTTGAAGTTGTTGAATTCACGTATCAATTTCATGCTTGAATAGTTGAAGTAGAGTGTAGATGCATGCATAAGAGTCTTAGGATAAGGAAACGGGAATATTGCAGGCTGTATTGATCAATTCCATGATCAAGTGGCGCAACCCACAGATTTTCTTTCATTGACGAGTTTTACATAGAATGAGTGTGTTGTCGCATTTCACACACCTAGGGGGGGACATGGCAGAAATATTTAATCCACTCAGTGTGCCCTTGGGGGAAAGTCTCAAGTCAAGGCTGTCACCTTGTTCTTAAATCCTCCCTTTAGGAAACTCCTAACGAAGACAAGGGGGGTAGACCCTACAAGTTACTAAGGCTAGTTACTTAGATGATGATGGTATTAAATAAATAATTTTTTTAGGATTTTTTATTTAAGAGCATGTTCTTGCTAAAAAAAAATACCGTCCAGGAATCTCTTTCGGTCCAAGTGTACATCAATTAGGAAATCAGGGAGGGTTTAATTTTACTATTTGCTTGTGAAAAGTAACAATGAAAATACAAGCAAAAACACTTTCTAATTAATCCTACCACGATCCTGTTTCAGATTTTGGTTCAATCGGGGATTCATCGGGTAAGTATTAGTATTAATTTGATTTCAAAATATGGAATAATTAAAAATATGATCAAATTATACAATATTGCATGACAAGACTAAGCTAGAGAAAAAAACAGGAATAAGTGCAAAAAAGTGAAATGGACGCGGATCCCCCAAGGGGGGGTGGGGAGTGGGATCGAAACTTCCTACTCGAACTGATTCTTTATTATTAAAGGTTACAATATAACCAAACTAAATTAGCTTTGGTCCTTTCTATCTGGGATCAAAAGGCTTGTAACAAGTTTACAACAAGCCTAATAAGTTGATGCCCAAAGAATTTGTGTTATATTCAGATAACCACGCATTACAGTACATTATGCAGCGACCTAACTTGAACCTGAAACATGTCAAGTGGGTTGAGTTCTTATAGATATTTACCTTTGTGTTGAAACACATAAGTGTAAATTCAAACATAGTAGCTGATGCTTTTAGTATGAGACTGTTGATTATGCAAGAAAATCAAATCCAAGTCTTGGAATTTGAACATTTGAGATATTTGTATGGAGCTGACATTGATATCTTGAAATATTATAGGGCTTGTAAGAATCTAGTGTAGGTGTATCGAGAGCCATGGATGGATTATACAATTCAATATGGTTTATTCTTTAAAAACTGTAAACCGTGTATACCAAAGTGTTCTATGAGAGAGAACTTGATACAAGAGAAACATAATGGAGGTATGGAAGGTCACTTTGGAAGTGATAAAACCTTTGAAAAGTTGGGTTATCTCTATTTTTGGCCAAGGATGAGGTCTGAAGTTGAGAATTTTGTTAGTATATGCAGAGTATGTCAGCATGCTAAAGGGGGAATCTAGAACATAGGATTGTATACACCATTTCCTTTTCCAACTAGGCCTTGGGATTTTGTGAGTATGGATTTAATTCTGGGTTTACCAAGAACTCAGAGGGGACATGATTCTATCCTTGTTGTGATGGATAGATTCACTAAGATGGCACATTTAATTCCATTCTACAAGTCCAATGATGCCACACTTTCTAACTTGTTGTTTGATGAATTTGTGAAGCTACATGGTTTACCGAGAAGCTTTGTATCAAACAGAGATGTGAAGTTCACGAGTCATTTCTGGAGGATCATGTGGAAGAAGTTGGGTACCAGACTGAACTTCAGTTGAGCATATCACCCACAGTATGATGGAAAAACCAATTTAGTAAATAGGAGTCTAGGGAACATGTTGAGAAGTTTGATTGGAGAGAGTCCTAAGAAGTGGGAAATAAGCTTAGCTCAAGCTGAGTTTTCCAATAATTATTCACCAAACAAGAGTACAGGGATGAGTACATTTAAAATTTTGTATGAAATGCATCCAAGAGGAGTGTGTGAACTTCATGACTTAGGTCAATTGGAGAAATGAAGTGCTAATGGAGAAGATTTTGCTACGAGGATGAGTAAACTCAAGGATTAAGTGAAAGAAAGGTTACAACAGAGTAACACCAACTACAAGGCCAGAGAATATCCCAAAACGAGAGAAACGAACTATGAAGTAGGAGATTTGGTCTTATCATATCTGAAGAGATATAGATTTTCAAAAGGAGAGTATAATAAGTTGAAGATGAAGAAGATTGTACCCTGTATAATACTCAGGAAATTCTCAGCAAATGCTTATGAGTTAGAGATTCCTAAAGGAGTTGGTATTTCACCAATATTTAATGTAGTAAATCTATATCCTTATGTAATAGGTGACACTATAACCTTTTCAAAAGGTGAAGAAACTAATGAAGACTTACAATGGGTTGGGAAAATGCCTATGGCACAACCATTGGAAGTTGAGGCCATTTTGGATACTAAAGTGGTAAAGAGTACAAGGAAGAAGGACTATATCGAGTAATTGGTCAAATGGTAGAAGTGACCTACTGAGGATTCTACTTGGATGAGCAGTGCCGAGTTGGAAGCCAAGGGTTTCACTATAGCTGATCTAATGAATAGGGCTTCATAAATTTTCTACCTTATGAGTCTCACGTAGGAGCATCATGGAATGCTAACAATGTGATAAGTTGGTCACATGTTGTGGCATCTTTTTGTAACCATTTGTGTAGAGCCATAGTATGTTAGCGGCGTAGGGAATCATTTCTGGTCACGACTCCCTATGTGGATATTAAGCCACTGATAGTCTGTTTCAGACAAGGACCTTTTATCATGCGTAGTAGTGCTTATTTTCAATTGCAGGACCACTCAGGGATAGAGTAGAAAATTATTATAAATAGATAGTGGAGAGATGTAGGGGGGGGTCTCCTCTTCATCATTTAGAATTCCGAGTTTGTAGAGAGAGGACAAACCTGTGTCTGACTCCTACTTGTAAATATTTTGAAGGGTTGGAAGAAGAGAGATACAAGATGTGTGTATTTTCCTTTGTTTCTTAATAAAAGGATTAACAATGTGTTTGTGTAGTTGTTAGCCATTTATGCATGTGTTGTGTTGAACTATGTATCTTTGGAGAGCTAACTTCGGCGTTTTCCTGAACATTGTGTATTTCTGTGAAGTTGTTTAATTCACGCAACAATTTCATGATTGAATAGTTGAAGTAGAGTGTAGATGCATTCATAATAATTTTAGGCTAAGGAATCGGGAACATTGCAGGCTCGATTGATCAATTCCATGATCAATCGACGCAACCCATAAATTTTCTTTCATTGATGAGTTTTGTAGAGACTGAGCATGTTGTCGCATTTCACACACCTAGGGGGAATGTGGCAGAAATATTTAAGCCACTCAGTGTGTCCTTGGAGGCAAGTCTTGAGTCAAGGTTGCCACCTTGTTCTTGACTCCTCCGTTTAGGAAAAATCCTAACGAAGCTAAGGCGGGTAGAACCTACAAGCTACTAAGGCTGGTTACTTAGATGATGATGGAATTGAATGAGTAAGGTTTTTAGGAGTTTTGATTTAACAATTGTAAACAATAGATAACATGATGAGACAATCATAAATAAGAATGACGCGACACTTAATCACGTATAGCTTGAAAGAAATAAACAGTTGACCAATACCTTAAATGGAGCCAAAAATAATTAAGAGTGCTTCCAAGTGCTGGAGTGAATGTTGTGCAATGGTATCTTGGTACGTTTTATATTAATGTGAAAAAATGAGTGAATTAAATTAGGCAGGGGGGACTACAGATATACCCAGGAGGTACTTGGAGTATGTCCAAAAGTAACAACCGCTAAGGCTACCCGCAAGGAATGTGTGGGATGGATGGAATCTTTGAGACTATGTTCATAATACATCCACTAGGATGTAACAGAGATCAGCTCCTCAAGGTCATTGTCTAGTAGTTCCCACTTCCTTTGGGTATTTTTCCATTGTTTACGATTTAATCGAGGCATTGGATTTTATCCTACGGTGGTTAATTGGAAAATTGAATCCTAATTATTCTATTCCCTCGCGTTGCTTTTGATGCAGCTTGATTGATCAGACGAACCGTAGTCAAGTGCATAGCATACACACCGGAGTCTTGTAAATTTTAGTAAATTTTAAGAGCATGTTCTTATTAAAAAAAAGACCCTTCAGGAATCTCTTTAGGTGAGAGTGTACCTCAATCAGTAAATCAAGGAGGGGTTAATTTTACTATTTTCTTGTGAAAAGTAACAATGAAAATAGAAGCAAAAACACACACCACAAGTTTTCTAATTAATCCTACCACGATCCTCTTTCACCTTTCAGTTCAACTGAGGATTCATGGGTTAAGTATTAGTATTACTTTTATTTCAAAATATGGGATAATGAAAAATATTATTAACGTATACAATCCTTCACTACAATACTAAGCTAGATAAAAAAACGGGAAAAAGTGCAAAAAAGTGAAACAGACGCAGATCCCCCCAAGGGGGATGGGGAGTGAGATCGAAAGAGCCTAATCAAAGTGATTATTTATTATTAAAGATTACAATATCATAAAAATAACTACACTTTGTTCCTTGTTATCTGGGATCCAAAGGATTACAACAAGTTTACAACAAGCCTAATAAGGAAGCACAGCACTAGGGGAAGCCTCCAAGAAGCCCCGGTTTGCCGAAGAGTCGGAAAACGCGCAAATAAACCTTCTATTTTTTATTAAATATGATAAAAAACAGAAATATATTAAAATAAAATGTGCCCAAAAACACTTTAGAAGTGTTTTGGGTCACCACACTAATTACCAAATAAAGGGCTAAGTTAAAAATTGTTAAAAAGGAACAATTTAGTTTTGCAAAAAGGAACCAAGGAAAGAAAGATTTCTTTGAAATATTGTCTTGATTTTTGGGCAGACAATATGATTTTCACTTTCTTACACAATTTAAATATTTAAAGAATGCAAAAAAAGAAGAAACTACCTTATGAGCAAGCTTGAGATCTACGATTTAGCTACCTATAAAAAGTAATTTCTTCACCTAGATCTATCTTTAAAATATGATATTCTTTATGAAATTTCAGATATAAGAAGTAAGAATCTTAGGAACTATATCTAAAAATGTATAATAAATATTTAGAAGTATATCTGATCATAAGAATATGAACAAGTAACTGGAAGATTGATTTTAATAAAATGGAGGAAGAGAAGGGTGAAGCCCTGTTACTGGATAGATATGCAACGGAAACTTGTTAGTGAAATGCAGAGGGGAAATTCCTACACAAAAATGTTGGATGTACAGTGGATTCAAATTATATCCGCGGCTTGTCCAATCCTTGCCACCTGAAATCTAAACACACAACCTTCCACAAAACCTTATGAGATTTGGATATATATATGAAAAAAAGAGACAAGAATTACATGCAAATAAGCTTATTAAACATGTATAATCTAGATCTTCAAACACATATGCTATGAGATACAGAAAAACAAGTAATCTTACTTGCCCAACTACACTCCTATTGAATCACCTGAATCATTCAATCCAGACAAGGTTCAGATGCAGAAATTGAGAGGAAAACCGACAACATCAATAGCCGTGTAGGAGGGAATAGTTGACTAGTCAAATAACTGACTAATTAGAGATTAGGTCGGCCTTGTAACCGATAGGTAGTTATATGTAATTGTTTGTAAATCATATATATTAGGCTATTGAGCCAGATGAGAACTCGGTTCAGTTCTGTGTATGTATGGAACCTCATGATATAATATAATATGTTATTCTATGTCTATGTTCTTGTCTCTTATGTATGTTATGTCTGTATGATTAAATGTGTATTATTGGTAACCCTCTGTGATCTATGAGATTAAAACATTGGTTCCATTATTGGTATTACATATCTGAGATGACTATAAGCAGATGATATCAGAACAAGAGATTAAGAACTGGTGGGAGCGTAAGATACCAAATTATTTGCAGCATTATGCGAGGAGAAACAGATTAACAACTGCTCAGGTGAAGGAGAAATTCTTCACTGAAACTCATGAGAAGGTTGTATAATCAGCACCCCATATTTTGAAAAAAAAAATTGGATGAAAAAGCCGAAAGAAACTAAGGACCAAGAGCTATTAGAGAAACTGATTCGAGGGGGACGAACAAACCTATCGGAGTGGTTGAAAAGATCACAGATGAATTCTGCGAGGAGAAAACCATAGAAGAAAGAACTTCAGTAGAAATTGTTCAGAAAAAAATTCTATGCAGACCATACCAAGCAGTTCATGTGCTCCCTACTGAGCCTACTATTCAAATTCCTGATAGAAAAAGGAGTGGGTCATATTGTAGAACCTCATCCATCACTGCACGAACCGCCACCAAATTCTATCTAGGAAGAGAAACACAAAAAGTGGGAGAAATTCATTGCCAAAAGGGAGTGGGAGTACTTCCTAAGAAAGTAAACAGAACTATCCGAGCTTTCTAAAGCATCGGGTAGGATATGGGGGAGTAGTTGGTCATATGTTAGGGTAAAGTGAAGAGGATTCTAGTCAACTAAAAGGAGATACCATCACCAGCAATGAAAAGTCAACGTAAAAAGGAAATTGAACGAACATTGACACACAAAGGTATGGTGAATTTACAGAAAGTAGAGAGAGAGAAGAGGGTGAAAAGAAGGGAAGAAATAAGAGAACGGTCTATATCACTGCCAAGAGGAATGAATACTAGGGTGACAGACTAAGAAAGAAATCCTCCAGAGTCAAGTCATGACCAATAGGAAGAAGGCGTGGGTGAAGAAGCATCACCCATGGAACAAGACTTGTGGATAGAGCAGTGTGAAGCTCTCCAAATAGAAGTTTCCTAGGAGATAAGACCTCTGTCTCCAATGAATCTGAGTACCAAGATACAAACCATTGTCGAAGAAGACCTAATACTAAGAGCTAGTGAGTTTGGTATATGGAGCTGACTAGACGATGAGGTAAATGATAATAATCATCTAATGATCCATCAATTGAAGGAAGGAAACCGGGTCACACTTCAAGCATACCCTTCCAACCGAAGTATCCATCTACTTTAACCAACACATGAAAGAGCACCCCCCTTGCCAAACAAATATTTGAAAAATACAGAACAATTGGACCTACAGATAAATCAGTGCAATTGGACATCGACAAGAGAAGTTGACCTAAACTAACTGCTTGTCGGAGAACAAATGAAAAAAAAAATGATCGATGGGAATGAAAGTTCCATCAACAACAGCTTTACATAATGAGACAAGCAAAACATCCCACTACCCCCACCATCGCCACCTCCTGGAGGAGATAGCAACCGTGATTCTGACATGGGTCACGGATCAGCACATATCCATCTATACGATGGTGACGAAGATCCTAGATGACATTGCCTCATCTGTGAGTCAACATGGGAGGAAAATTAGGTTACAGCTGAATATTGGCAGATGGCATGGTTTGTCGTTTCCTTGAGGAAAAGAACACTAATGTGGTACATGACCTATATCGAGAGAACTCTCCAAGCATCTAAAGTAGAAATTAAATCACAATTCTTGTCTATCTTTAAAACTCCAGATGCAAAACATTTGGTAGGAAAAAAGTTGAAAACAACATCTCAAAACCCAATAGAATCTGTCTGAGAGTATTACAAAAGATAGAAATACCTCCTCATCCAACTAGATTATGTAATTCATGAACAACTATTAATTCAGTGGCTCCTTGCAGGTCTATAAAAAAAAATCAATGGCACATAATCTTGGAGACGTTTAAAACATATGAATATGCGCTTACCAAAGCTCTATAAGTGGAGATGGATGAAGATTTCCCATCATATCCCACGAATACTAGACTAGAAGAAAAGCTAGAAATCATGTAGAAATCATTGAAAGATATGAACCTCAAGAATCAGGATATCTAGTGCACAAAATGCTCAACATCCAGACACTCTAAAGATAACTATCGACAAGACATAATTCGACAAGACGTTCGATTTGTTCAGACAAAGTGCTTCTGCAACATCTGTCAAGAACTTGGAGAACACACAACAAAATATTTCACATATAACATGAAAAATGTCAAAGCATCTTGGTGTGCAATCTGTGAAGTAAAAAATCATGCAACAGCCGACTGCCACTTAAACTTAAAGAATTGAAAAAACTACCAAGTAGTCTACCAGAAAAACGCAGTTGCGTAGAACAACGATAAAAAACCAGCAAAGCAATGATAAAAATGAACTGAATAATCAAAGATATGAAGGTCATCAATATGAGCACCAGTTCGACAACCATTGTGGAGGAGATGGAGGTTGAGGTCGATTGTCTGGGAATTGCGACAATCGATCACGTCGACCCATCCAGTGTTTTACATGCTATAAAGAAGGTCATCGATATGCAGACTGTCCATACAAGGACATAACCGATTTAAAATT
Source organism: Pseudotsuga menziesii (assembly GCA_001517045.1). Lineage (NCBI taxonomy): Eukaryota > Viridiplantae > Streptophyta > Pinopsida > Pinales > Pinaceae > Pseudotsuga > Pseudotsuga menziesii. The sequence goes on from LPNX010190623.1 coordinate 44,193, forward strand.
GTGTACTAGATGTGGAGTTGGTGATCACTCATTAGAGGATTTCCCTACTATGCTTGATAAAATCAATAAAAATAAAAACGTTAATGTCTTGTCGTGCATTCAAAAACATGATGTAATCAATACTAAGAATCTTCATATAGTAACCCGACAAGGGGCAAAAATTGGGAGTGATAATCCACACATAAGTAAAAGAAAATAAAAGAACGATTATCCTAACCCAGCTAAACAAAAATAATTATATAATGACACAACGAATATATTTAAAGAATTTTCTAGACAAGAAGAAGCTGATAATAGTAGACAAAGAACAGTTAAAGAGTTAATACATTTAGTATAAGATGATAAAGTGGTATCTCAATTCATTGAATTATTGTATAATATGAAGCATAATAATAATGCATAAAAATAAACAAAAAACATAATATGCAATTTAAACCAAAAGGAAAAAAGTGATGCCGACCCACTTGTCGACCTAGAAATCGAAGGATACCATGTTTGAGAAGTTGTACTTGACTTCGGCTCACAAGTAAATATTGTGACTCATGACACTTTGGAACAATTGGGTAGACCTCGACTATATGAGTCATGAACATACCTCAAATTAGCTGACCAAGGTATGATCAAACCTATCGGAGTTTGAAGAAACGTCGATATGACAATAAAAGGAATATCGACCAAAGTCGACTTTGAAATTATTGACCCTAAGGAAGGATCTAGTTCCTTCCCATATTTAGTAGGCTGACCATGGGGAAGAAAAATGAAAGCATCAATATATTTAGATAAAGAAAGGATAAAACTAAAATGGAAAGGACAAAAAGTTATAGTACCTATCCATCCATCCCAAGGAGAACCTTGGATAGAACCTATTGATGAAGAAATCAATATCTGACAATTATATCAAATACAAAATAGTGAAGACTACACAGAACCCAATGTCTATGGTCAGCTTTACTTAGGAAATCAAGATTCAGTAGGATATAACTCAGATGTAGAATTATATGATTAGGAAGTCAAAAAATATGAGACACAAGCAAGAGGTTGTTGGACCATTCAAACAGTGTAGAAGAAACTAGTCCAATGATGTTTCTTAGTTTCCACCATCCCAAAAATATTCGAAAACAAAAACAAGGAACACCCTACTTTAAAACCAACAAATATAAGTATCAGACAAATCCCAAGATAAAAAGAAAGAGAATCACCAGTTATAGATAGAGAACAAGTATCTAAAAACATTGGTGAACATGGACGATTACAAAGCTTAGTAGAAACCTTCACAGGACAAGCTTCTAGATGGTGGGATACCCATCAATCAAGATTGCATACATGGAAAACAACTTCAAATTACTTTGTAGAAATATTCGGAGGAGAGAGGCTAACCAAAAAAGCACAAATACTTATGTTCATCTAGGGGAAGGACCCAAAAGAACACATAAGAACATGCAAAAAAGAGTGGAAAAGACTTGGGTATAAAGACGAACGTACATGGCCACACTTGTTTCCATCGACACTATTCAAATTACCAAAAAAATGGTACAAAATGGAAGAAGCATAGGGTGAAACATTTCAATGGAATGAACTTAGAGAGAACTTCATCAAAGACTTCAGATTTATACCACAAAATGAAAAGTTAGTCGAAACTGCAAAAACAAATCAAAGCGTTTATAGAACCGACCAGGAACAACACCCTAAGAAAAAATTATGATCGACCGACCATAACATGTAATAACATACAAACCAATACAATACCATAGTTAACAATACTACAAATGGAAAAAAAAAATATAGAAGGGAAAATATTTCGATGGAAATCATACCATTCAGAAACAACAAAACCAATTCACACAGTACTTAAAGTCGAGACAACCGACAAAGAAGATACCGACCAAATGACTGTAGGATACTTTCCTGCTACATTTTCACAATTCAAAGAATGGATCCAACCAATCAATGAATCCAAAGAACCAGAATGGTTAGATGCCAAATTGAAAACTAAATAATTTGACATATCAAACGATGATCGACCAAAAATGGAAAATTGGCGATTACTTGAGTGAAGAACAAACAACCGAAATAGTAAACTTACAAAAATAATTCTAGGATGTATTTTCTAAAGACTACAAATATCTCAAAGGTATAGTCCATGAAATGGCAGAAATGAAGATTAACATTAAACTTGATGCCCGACCTGTAAAGAAGAGGCCATATAAATTACCTCATAAATACAAAGCGATAGTCAAGAAAGAGATTGATAATATGCTTGGAATAGGAATTATCTACCCTATTGACCAATCAGAATGGGCAATTCCAATGGTTGTACAACCAAAGAAACATGACTCGACAAAGCTAAGGATTTGTGTCGACTTCAGAGAATTAAACAAAGTCACCTTAACAGACCCATTCCCAACACCCTGTGCAGATGAAATCCTAAATAAAGTTGCAGGACATGAATGCTACTCGTTTACAGACGGATTCTCAAGTTACAACCAAGTACCAATAGCCAAAGAAGACCAGAAAAAGACAACATTCGTATGTGAATTTGACTCATTTTCCTACAGGGTTATGCCTTTTGGTCTAAAAAGCGCACCTACAGTATTTTAGAGAATTGTGGTCAAAACATTTCAAGAATATATCTACAAAACAATGGCAATATATTTCGATGATTGGACAATATACTCTATGCTGAAAGATCACTGCAAATGGCTAAGGCTCATGTTGGAATGATGCCAACAAATCCATCTATCTCTAAACATAAGGAAATGCATATTCCTAACTCCTATAGGGATACTATTAGGACACATTGTATGCAAAGAAGGAATCAAGGTCGACTTTGTAAAAATAAAAATTATCCTCGACTTAAAACCATCAGTGAACCCAAAACAAGTCAAGGTACTACTTGGCCATACAGGATATTACAGGAAATTTATGAGATACTATTCAGATATGACCTATCCATTGGAATAACTATTAAGAGAAGATCAGAAGTTCGATTGGATAGATGAATGTAACATATCATTTGAAACACTAAAAAGGAAGCTAGTCGAGGCACCCATCCTAAGGTTCCCGAATTGGTTGATCGAATTTCACGTACACATTGACGCACCAGGCCTAGTAATAGAAGCGATCTTAACATAACCGGGGGACGATAGAATGGATTGCCCCATATTTTACAGCAATAGAAAACTAAATAAGGTAGAAATAAACTATTCAACAATAGAGAGAGAAGCATTAGGAATGGTTTTTGCACTACAGAAGTATCGACATTACCTACTAGCCAACCCTTTCATCTTTTATACCAACCACCAAGCATTAAAATACCTTGTAAACAAACCCTTACACCATGGGAGAATTTGTCGATGGCTACTACTATTCCAAGAATTCGAATTTGAAGTCATTGTTAGACCAGGAAAATTAAATGTCGGACCTGACCACTTGTCACGAATTGACATAAGAGAGGAGCCGACAGGAGTCAAAGACGACCTACTGGATGCACACTTATGTTGAATAGAAGCATTCCCAGCATAATTAGAGGAAATAGCTCAATTCTTAGAAAGTGGTCAAGCACCAGAGGGCATGAGCACGAAAAGAAACAAATCTTAGCTATGAAAGATGCACCATATAGCCTCATAAATGGATTTTTAAATAAAATGGGCCTAGATGACATCCTTAGACGATGCGTATTAGAACACAAAAGAGATAATATCATGTATGAAGCACACTATGGACTGGAAGGAGGACATTTTCAAGTAGATACAACTGCCAAGAAAATCCAACAGTCAAGGCTATGGTGGCTGACACTATACAAGGATTGTAAATTTTTTTTGAGCCAATGTGACAGATGTCAACGACTGGGTCGACCTATGCCTAGTACAGAAATTCCCTTGATATCAGTAAACCCAAGTTTAACATTTGAAATTTGGGCCATTGACTTCATAGGACCATTCATGACACCAACAAAAAGAACAGGTGCAAGATACATAATAACCGTAGTAGAATATGTAACCAAGTGGGTAGAAGCAGAACCTATTGACTCATGTTTTAGTGAGATAGCTGCTAAATTTATCTATGAAAATATAATTACTAGATTTGGATGCCCAATAACCCTAATCATTGATCAAGGTTCACACGTTATTAACAAAACCATCAAATCACTAACAGACCAGTTCAAAATTGACCATCGACGTAGTACAACTTATCACCCTTAGTCTAATGGAGCAATCGAGGGATTCAACAAAACATTAACAAGGGGCCTGAAAAAAATATGCAACATCGATAAAGATGATTGGGACAAAAATATACCTGCAGTACTATGGGCTTACAAAATAGCATATAAGCGTTCGAAATACCAAACACCATTCCAACTCGTCTATGGCCAAGAAGTAGTTGTTCCACGACATTTTCGACAACAAACACCTATCATAGAAGATAATTTACATGTCGATGTCAAAGAAGGCAGGAAGGAATTCCCAATGCAATTAAACAAGCTATAAGAACATTGATTGCTCACTTTACAACATCAAGAAATCCAAAAACAGCAGCAGAAGGCTTGGCATGATCGCAATATCAAAAACAAAAATCTATCGATAGGGGACCTTGCCTTACTATACAACAGTTAAGTAAAAGGAAAACCCAAAAATTTACATACATAATGGATGGGACCTTACGTTGTCGAAGAGATTCATGCCAACAGATCAGTTCAACTGAGGACATTACAAGGCATAATATTTCGAATACTTGTTAATGGTGCCCGACTAAAACGATAAAAAAATAAAACAAGTTCTTAAAAAAAGAAAAAATAAAGAAAGACATAAATATAACAACCATAACTATCAGACAAAAATATAAAATCTAAAAATCCAAAAATAGAACCAACACCCATAACCCAGGCACGGGGACTTCACTTAGTGAACATCTCACATAGCATGTGCGATCGTGCAATATTAAAGAATACCCTTAATTTCCATAGATATTGACCCAAACTCTTTTTGTTGAAACCCCCTCCCAATACTTAAAACCTCCCCCCCCACCCCTTTTTATACCTCAATCCTTATAAACCACCCTGCCCACCCCCACCTTAAACCCCTCATCCCCCCAATACCTGCAATATATTGGTTAAATTTTTAATAATTTTAAAACCCACAATATGAACTAACGTGATAGGATATTGGTCAACAGGTGAAGCCCCCATGAACCCAGGATGACAAGAAAATTCAAAATATATGATAGCCATCACTTCAACAACCGACACCAAACCCATAGACATACCGCATCGACCACTCGCATGATCGAAATCGACCAATGACCCCAAAGATCAAATCACACCTTCATGACTACGGTAAGAAGGAGCACCAAAATCAAATCGTAATTAACATAAACTCTAGAGATCATGCTGGACCATCACTTCCTCCATTAATACATCCATCGACAGAAACGTCACCCGCTCCACCTATAAATATCGGGCCATAAAAAGATCATTTACCGTATTTTGAAGAGATAGAACAATTCAACAGTAAAAAATTTGAGAGACGAGAACCTATAAGAAAAGTCGACCAAGAGATCAATGAGATGGCCCCGAAGCAAACCAGAGCCATAGCTACAAAAACAAAAGAACTGCAATCCGCCGAAATCCCATTGATGAGAAGGTTAAGAAATATCAAGAATACCAAGGTATAGGAAATCTCGTGGTCCAGAACCTGGGATAAAATCAAAGAATGGGCTTACCAGGTGTTGATGCCTAAAAATTCACAGGCAACAATAGCAAGGGATTCTCCCCAGTCAATGTTCCCAACTAGCCTGTGACTGTTTGGTGTAGGGAATCCGTCTGGTTTGTGGTCTGGCTACCGTAGGTCAGGTAACAAAAATAAAGGTTTTACCGGTTGCGTCCCGGTCCACCGTGTATATTTTTGTATTTTTTACTTTAAGTATGATATGCAAGTGCCTATCTAAGATGCAGATTAATTAAGGATGCAAGGAGTGGTCACAATGTGATGCACAGGTTCTTACCTCTCGTCTTAGACTCTCTTGCATCTAAATCACACACAACTAGAAAATACATATGAACTAAGTTGTCTCTAGAGAGAAAAATACTAATTCATGAGTAATGTAATACTGTTCACATGTTAAGGTAAATCACAGATAGCTGCTCTTAGAACCAAACACATAAACATGAATAAAAATATAAACGACAAGATAGCTCATCAATAGTTAAAACATCCATTACTCATAGTGGAAATTATCACAAAATATACCAGAGAACATTCAGACAAGAACATAGGTTCAGAAAGTTAGAATGCTCTCACAATTAATGAAACATAGTCGAAAATGAAATAGTTCCCCTTCAACATTGTTCATTTTATCACATTTGAACATTCCACACAGCACCTTCTCCAACAGGCAAAATTTGCAATTTCTTATTGTGAAACGAAGTAGTTCTTCTTACAAACCATAGTTCACAAGTTTTTCTAGGGAAAAAGCCCCTAGTTCCCTCCAACTCTCCTATCTTTATACAAAAAACAACACAACCTTTGGGTTGCCTAACCCCTTGACTTTTCGGCTTTCATGACCATTTTAATCTCATAGTTTTGTCAGTTTGTGAGTGCTCATGATTTAGGCAATACGTTACATTTCGTATTTTAGTCTTACGAGTGCTTCATATAGCGGGCCCAACTCAGTAACTGCTGAACCTTCTCCAAAACCAGGCCTCTGTTTCTATTGATTCCACCTTGTCTTTTATCTATCCCTTTTTAGATCTGTTGATTTTAGAACAAAATTTGCGTATCCCTTTTAGCCAACTTTCCTTAGCTTTGTCCTTTAGCTGTGTCTTCTCGCAGCAGCAATCTGAATAATCTTCCAAGTTCTCCTATAGTTAAACAAAATTTCATCATTAATTAGGACTGCATCTTTTAAATAAACTTAAACCACAGTAACAACAAAACTTATCATCAAAATGAGGCTCTGTACTACACTCTTGTTGTGAAAGCACTAATAGGAATTAAAAACCAACCACCACCCGCACAGGGTTTAAAAATTCACAAGACGGCAGGAAAAACCTTAACGGTGGCTTGAAACACTAAGACATCGACTGGACAGTCTTACTTGCAACCAGTACCACAATGGTGGGTTTCAGATGGACAACGAGTTCCATAGGACCGTTAAGTCTATCGGATTCATGAGAACTAAATGCCAAAGCATCGGGCGGTAAAGTTCCTTGTTGGCGAACCAAAAAGACATCAACGTCGGGGGGGTTAGTGCATTATGTAGCCACAATAGCGGAAGATGAAAAAACTACGGGCCCTGCAGTCAAAAGACAAAATGACGAAACCCAGAAAAAGCATCAGCGAGCAGAGCAGTTATATGGCGCACACTTAGTTCGCTCGGGAGATGCAATGGTGGAAAGAAAATAGACTACAGCCTTCGATCAAAACCATAAACTTTCTAATAAGGCGTAGAAACATCATGAAGATGTTAAGTGTTCAAAAAACCTAGGTTCATGCAGTGGCCCAAAAATCTTGTCTCACTTTCAAAATAGCGGCTTCACAAAGATCAAACAACCCCAACTCAACTTTGACCAACTCCCAATAATGCAAACAAGTCAAAATAATACAACACAACATCGTAGAAGTCGAGACCATCCTACAGAATACTTATCGTTCAGCTTCCGAAATGGAGGCTCCATAAGGAAATATGGCTCTGATACGTTGTTTAAATGGCCTCTGAACAATCAAACTAAAAATTTTCTTTTAGCTGGGCAGCGATGAATTTTGTTTCACCTCCGAAACAGTGGAGAAAATGAGAAATAGACTTCCAAGACCAAAGAAAGAAATTGCAGATCAAAGGGCAAAAACCAAACTCTAAATTCCACAACCCAAAGGAGTTTCATACATAAGCAATTTTCCGAAAAGCATGAAGAGGGTTAACCTCAAAACATTCCAAGTTTGTAGAAAAGGGAAAACAAATATAGAGCTCATGGATCCAAACGATTCTAGGAAAGATAAAAACTAACAGGAGGGTCCAAAATTTTGAAAATTTGGGAAAACAGTTGCAGCTACAACAATTGGCGACTACCTGGTGAACCTAGATCTCTGGACAATTTACTTCTTAAGTAACAGAATGTTTAACAACAAACGAACATGTTGAATTCTTCCAGATACCTGGATTTCTCAAATGGAAAATATATGTACTTTTAATCATTAATGATAGTCCAATTTAGGAGAATGGAAACCAATATTTCCAAGTCAAGATAACTCTTTTGAGGCCAGGAATATGAGTTTCATTTGTTACCTCTGTCTTCAGGTAGCTTCCAGCTTGGACACCACAATGTTGTAACATATGGTAAATAGAAATATTCATTTGTTCATCATTCCCATGCCATTTTGCACTTTTTGTGCTTTTTTGGACTTTTGTCCTTTGCATATGAGTCCTCTTGCATGCCTTTCTTTCTGAATTTTCATTCAGGATCCTCTATCCATAGTGTCCTTTTGTGTGAGAGATGTATTCAACTTTCAGCTCACAGACGGAGAGGAACTTTTGGCAATCTAGTACTTATATGGTTCAGTGTTTTGTTTTGACACATATTGCTCTCATAGGAGCTTTTGACTCTTATCTGCCTTCTGGCATTCAATTCTTCGCATGGGATCATTTATATATAATATATTGTTTACCCTGCTTCCTTTCCATGGGCCCTTTTCTATCACTCCCTGGGATATTTTAAAATGTGAGATGGACGGAGCCTCAAAATAGTATTCTAGACCTTTTGATCCTTGTTTATTTTACAAGCATTAAGCAGGACTTCAATGTGTTCATAGCCATTCGAGAAAACTGCTAAAATGGAAGAAATTCTTTCAGATAAAACAATAATACATAGTCTTACACTCAAGAACTTTAATCATTCCAGAATTATGATGTTCTCCATGCAACCAAGAGTTTGCCTCCTTTTCTTGAAATTAGTCAAAATCTAAACTAAAACAAAACAGAAATAAAATAAATCAAAATAAATAGCCAAGTCAATTTATTTACGTACAAGATAAAAGAACAAAAACAAAATTCAGGAAAAATAAGGTTTGAGAACTAAACTATTTACTATTAAGTTCTCTTCCCACCCCTGTAAATCTTGCAATTTATAGGTTGAGGGGCCAAGCTTTATCGCAATATGGAGAGGACCTACCCACAACTGTTGAAATTTCGTGTGTTTTCCTTTCTCGTCATCGGGGTGGTCCCACTTGAGAACCAAATCTCCCACCTCGAATTCTTTTGCTCCAGCTTTTTGTTTATCAAAACATCTCTTAACTACCTCATGTTGTTGTTTGAAATGTTCTCTGGCCTTGGATCTAGACTCTTCTACCTTCAGAAGATTATATATCCTCATTTGCAAGACTTCATTATCTGATCCTCTACATTCCTGAGCTATTATGGAAGAGGGTAACATGATATTGGGGGGTAGAATGGCCTCTTTTCCATAAACGAGGGTATACAGGGACACACCTAATGAAGTCTTAGGGGTGACCCTATCAGCCCAAAGACAATTTGGTAATGCTGAGTACCAACTCCTCTTATTTTCTATCACTGTCTTTTTTAAAATCCTAATCAGATTCTTGTTTGTAGATTCAGCTAAACCATTTCCCTGTGGATAGTAATTAGCAGAGTAATGCAACTTAATTCCTTTCCCATGAGAAAATGCAGTTAATCTAATGGAGGAAAAGTAAGTAGCATTATAAAAAACTAAAGAAATTGGAACTCCAAACCTGGTCATAATATGGTCTTGCAAGAAGTCCATGACCACATCTTCATTTACTTTACGCAACGAAATGGCTTCGACCAAACGAGTGAAGTAGTCAGCTGCTATCAGAATATACTTGTGTTGTAGAGAATAATTCGGATTTATCTCCCCAATGATATCCATTCCCCACTGCTCAAAAGGTTCTGTTATCATCACAGGATTTAACGGTGTTGCTGCTTTAACTTGTCTTCCACCACACTGTTGACAAATGTCACAGTTTCTGACATGGGAGTGTGCATGTTTGAACAGTGTGGGCCAATAGTACCCGGCTCTGAGATATTTATGAGCTGTAGTATCTCTGGAGAAATGTCCTCTAGTAGGGCCATCATGTAAATCTATCATTACCTTCTTCGCATCTTCTTTCTCTAAGCATCTAAGAAGAACTCCATCATAATTCTTTTTGAATAATATTCCTTCAACAATTTGATATGAGGCTGATTTAAGACACAGTGCTCTTCTTTGCTTAGAATTCCAATGTTTTGGTAACAATCCTTCCTAAAGGTAATGCACAAGGTCTCGATACTAAGAGTCCTAAGCTGTGAAAAGAGGACACACATCCATCAAATGTAACTCAGCTTCGCCTTCCCAGTCATGTTCTTCATTGTCTTTTCTTTTGGTCATCAGTTTGCACAATCCTTTCCCTTTGACTATGGATTCTGGCTTGAATTCAAGGTCATACTCCTGTAGAGCTATTACCCAGCTGCGTCTCCTTTCTCCTAGCTCCTTTTGTACGAAAAGAGACCTCACAGCTGGGTGTGGAACTATTACCTTTGTCCGGTTCTTCAGTAAATATGGTCTGAATTGTTTCACCGCTTTGAACACTACATAAGCTTGTTTATCTACAGCTGGGTAATTCAATTCATCCCCTTGTAGACCAGTGCTCATAAATGATATGGGGAACTCATCTCCCCCATCTTCCTTATAGGTAAGCCCAGCTGCTAGTGAATCATCAAATGTGAAACTGTACTGAATACAATCTTTATCAAGATCTGGACTTTAGAGGGAGGGTACATGTGTGACAATCATTTTAATATTACTAAATTCATTCTTATCTACATCAGTCCACTTGAATTGTACACTTTGCTTTACCATTTGCTACAAAGGTTAACAATTTGAGCGAAATCTAGCACAAACCTTCGCACGAAGTTTATTGTCCCCATAAACGATTGCATGCCCTTTTTACTATGGGGCAAGGGAATCTATTCAATGGATTTGATCCTTTTTTGATCTATGGAGATCCCCTTCTTAGAAACCATGTGACCCAACAACTTACCTTCTATAACAGCAGACACACACTTCTTGGGTTTTAGTGAGATACCATATTTTCGACAGCGTTCAAAAATCTGCTTTAGATGAAACACATGTTCCTCTCCTTTCTTTGAGAATATCATGATGTCATCAAGGTATACTACAACACTGCAGCCAATCAGACCATGGAAAGCTATGTCCATGGCCCTCTGGAAGGTAGCTCCAGCGTTTATGAGTCCAAAGGGAATCCTTCTGTAAGCAAACGTTCCCCACCTGGTCCTGAATGTCATTTTTAGTCTGTCTTCTTCGGCTACTAATACTTGATTCTAGCCTGAGAATCCATCTAATAAATGTTATAATAATCAACCCATAGTTTACCCACTTAGACATTAATTCCATTATTTTTGTCTTATTTGCCTAGTTCATGTGTCCCACCTTGTGCAAGTTGCTATTTGCCTATCCATAGAGGTCAAACTTGCCCTATTTGACTCATGTAGGGCATGGGAGAGCTAAAGGAATAAATTCTACTTTATTCCTGGCCTCCTAGGCGCCCTTCTTCCTTTTCTTCTTTATTGCCTGCTTTTTCAGTGTTTTAAGGCAAAAGGAAAAGCTAGACTAGGTGAGGTTGACTTGTTTTTTGTCCTACAAATATTCCTCTCTTTTCTCCATGCAAAAGCATGTATGAGCTGCCATTCCACCACTCTTTAGCTTGCCTATGCCTTTTTTCCAATTCGTGAGCTCCATGACAGATTTGGGATCAGCTTTTTACACCTATGGGGGATTTGCTTATTTTTGGTAAGCCTGATTTATGCTAGATTTGGATGCCTCCTCATGCATTCGATTTCTTGATGTATTCTATTTATTCAGAAACCTATGTTATTATAGGGTTGTCTATTGTACACTCAGTTAATACAATTTAGTGTTACAGCTCCATATTCAGTCTCTTTTGTGAGTGACTTTGCATGATCAATTGATAATTGTTGTGAGTAAAATTAATATATTGCTGGCCTTAATTTCCACATGGTATCAGAGCCATTTTAGGTTGTTTCTCTCCTTCAAAAATTGTTTTGCAGGTTCAACATCAAAGACTAAGAGCCTTCTACTGACATCCGGGACAGATTTTCTAGAGCTATGGATCATTCACAAAAAACTATCTTGACTCCTTTCAATTTATTTGAATGGAAAGTAGAGATGGAGATACTGTTGAGAGCGAATGGCCTCTACAGGGTAACTATGGCAATAGAAGCAGAGCCCAATGTAGCTGCAGAGAAGATAAAATGGCACAACAACAGGGATGAGGCTTATGGCCTCCTGTGCCTGAGTATTTCCAGAGACCTCGTTTTCCATCTTGATGGATTGAAATCACCGAATGAATTATGAGAGAAGCTTGCTGATATTTTTGGAAAGACAGATGAGATGAGGGGACATCAAATTGAAAATGAGCTGATTTCTCTGAGTCCAACGAGATTTGAATCCCTGCAGCTATATTTCTCCAACTTCAAAGCACTAGTTTTACAGTTGAAACAGTGTGGTATTGAAAAAAAAGATGATCAGGTCATACTGGCCATCCTCTCGAAGTTGGGCCCTGATTATTCAGTGTTTTTTTCGACCTTCTATGCCACAAAACTGACAGCTCGAGCCTGGAAGATGCCTAGCCTTGCAGATTTCATGGAATCTCTCACACAAGAACAGGACAAGCTGGTGATGATGGACACCATCAAACCATCCAAAGATCAAGCTTTGATTGCTGAAGATTCAAGGGTGGATTCAAAAAGCAAAAAGAAAGCTAAAAAGCCACCTGAGCAAAAGAGAGACAAGAAACAGTCTCCGGAGGATCAACAAGGTCCCAAGAAGAATAACCAGAAGAAGAAAAACAAAGGTGAAATGAACAAGTGCGCATACTGCAATAAGGGCAATCACACTGAAAGCTCTTGTATGAAAAAGCAGATAGACATGCTGACCAATCTCCTGGAGAAGAATGGCATCTCCCTTCCAGAAAGCTCAAATAAGAGAGAAGGAGGATCAAGTTCAGATGACAGAGAAAGAGTTCATGCTCTAGTTGTTGGCACATCAAGCTCACCCAGTTTTATCATTGATTCTAGAGCTTGAAGACACATGGTTTCGACTAAGGAGGCCTTCTTCTCACTGGATATGTCGAAAGGACCATCTATTGTACTGGGAGATGACTCTCTCACTGAAAGTAAAGGCAAAGGAAGGATAGATCTTGATCATGGTAAGTTCAGCAATGTGTTGTATGTGCCTGGTCTCGCCTCCAACCTCCTGTCAGTGTACCAGATGACCCACACTGGGTCTCCTAAGAAGGTCATATTCTCCCCCGATGAAGTTGAGATCACAGAGATTTCAACTGGTAGAGTCATTGCAAAAGGAGTTGTGAATCATGCTCAAAAGGTATACATGTTCTCACACTTCCTACCTTACTCAAACCCCTCTGCTCTTCTCATTCATGCTAATGAATCCAGCAAGCTGTGGCATTAAATATTTGGCCACCTTAACTACAAATATCTTTCTGATCTTAGTGAAAAATAGATGGTCATAGGGTTTCCCAAGATAAAATTTTCCAAAGGTGTCTGCCAAGGTTGTATCCTAGGAAAACACCCAGAGCAAAAATTTGAGAGAGCTAGTCATGAGAGAACCTCTGCACCCCTCGAGCTGATCCATAGTGCTGTTGTTGGTCCATTCCCTCATATGTCCATGAGTCAGGCCAAGTATGCATTAACTTTCATTGATGACTTTTCCAGGTATTGCTGCGTTCACTTCCTGAAACACAAGTCTGAATTTTTTGGCCTATTCAAAGTCTTTAAGGCTTTGGTTGAAAACCAGTCTGGAAGGAAACTCAAGGACCTCAGATCTAAAAATGGTGGTGAGTATGTCAAGTATGAGTTTATTAATTATTGTGCAGATGCAGGTATTCAGATGCAGCATTCTATCCCTTACACACCATAGCAAAATGGTGTTGCTGAGAGGAAGAACAGATCACTGAAGGAGATGGCAACATGCATGATGGAGGCCAAAACTTTGCCACCAAATTACTGGGCCAAAGCTATCAATTGTGCAGCCTATATTCAGAATAGGGTGCCTCACAAACATATTGATGGCATGACTCCCTTCGAAGCATGGAGTGGGCACAAGCCAGATGTGACCCATTTCAGGATTTTTGGCTCAAAGGCTTGGGCTAGAATCCCGGCAGAGAAGAGGAAGGCTTTGCAGCCCCAAAGCCAAGATTTTATTTTTGTTGGATACTCTAAACATTCAAAAGGGTACAATTTTATAAATTTGAGCACAAATAAATCCTTCATCGAAAGGTGTGTTCAGTTTGAAGAAGAACCCCTTGCAGCAGTGGAAGTTGGTGAAGCCTCTTCACCACCTGAACCTCAAGAAGTAAGTAAAGAGTTTGTTGAACATGCTGATTCTGATTTTTCTGATGGATATGAGTTTATTGCAGACCCTAACAGCCCCCCAAGGCCAAAATGGGCAGCCAAGACACTACATGCAGCAGGTGAGCTAGCTGGGGATCCCAATGACCCAAGAAGGACTAGATCTCAGTTTGAGAATGGTCTGTGCATGAAGGATCCTATGTTTTCTGAAAAATTCTATTTGATGGTGGAGTCTGATCCTTAAACATATAAAGAAGCAGTAGGAGATCCAAGATTGCAAACAGCCATGAAGGAGGAGTTCAGCTCACTCCAGAAGAGCAACACATGGGAGCTAGTGGATCTTCCTCTAGGGAGAAAACTAGTACATTGTAAGTGGGTCTATAAGACCAAATTTGCTGCTGATGGTTCACCACTAAAGTACAAGGCAATATTGGTAGCCAAGGGCTACTCACAGGTTCATGGTATAGATTACAATGAGACGTTTTCCCCAGTGGCAAAAATGGATTCCATCAGGTTAGCTCTAGCCATTGCAGCCTCAAGGCAATGGGAGGTACATCACATGGATGTAAAATGTGCCTTCCTGAATGGAGATCTCATTGAGGATATATATATGCAGCAGCCTCAAGTTTTTTCTACTAACCCTTCTCTTGTTTGCAGGTTGAGAAAGTCATTGTATGGGCTAAAGCAAGCCCCCAGGGCTTGGTATGCCAAGATCGATAGCTTCTTGCTATCAATGAATTTTGTTCGGTGCAAATCAGATCCAAATGTATATTTGAAGTTAGTTAATGGTTCATTAATGATCATTGTGTTATATGTTGATGACCTCCTCATTACAGGAAGCTCACAGGCTGAGATTGCTTCCTTAAAAGGAGCTATGAACCAAGCCTTCTCCATGACAAATTTGGGGCTCTTAAGTCAATTTTTGGGGCTTGAGATCTCTCAAACCAAAGCTGGAATCAAGTTGCACCAGTCCAAATATGCCTTGGACTTGCTGAACAAATTCAAAATGAAGGATTGCAAAGCAAGCAAAACTCCTTTCCTTTCAGGAGTGAAGCTGGAAGAAGCTGATTCTTCACCGATGGTAAACAATACACTGTATAGGCAATTGATTGGATGTTTGTTGTATTTGACACATACTCACCCTGATATTTGTTATGCACTAAGTGTGTCTTCTAGATTCATGGATCAGCCTCAAGAGATCCATTGGAAAGCAGCCAAAAGGATCCTTAACTTTGTTCAGGGAACAAGGACACATGGGATCTTCTATAAAGCAAAATCTGATCTTGAATTGATTGGATTTACTAACAGTGATTGGGCAGGTGATAGCACATACAGAAAGTCCACATCAGGATATGTGTCCAGGCTTGCAGAAGGGCCAATAAGCTGGTCAAGCAAGAAACAGAGTGCCATTGCACTCTCATCTACAGAAGTAGAGTACAGAGGAGTTGTTAATGCAGCAACTCAATGTTTATGGTTGCAGGGTTTACTTGGAGAGTGTGGATTCAAACCAGAGTACTCAACTACCATCTACTGTGATAACCAGAGTACCATTCGAATCTGCAAGGATCCATTTCAGAAGCAAAGAACCAAACACATTGAGATCCATATGCACTACATCAGAGAACTTGTGCATGATGGCACCATTCACCTACTTTTCTGTTCATCTTCAGAACAAGTAGCTGATATCTTCACCAAAGCATTTTGTGAGAAGACCTTCAGCAATCTCAAATCACTACTAGGGATTGCTGATCATGCTATGAAATCATGAGTGAAGACAAGATTCTACAATTTTGTTTTACAGTTCATGTTTAAGGGAGGATTTTCCCAAGTTGGTTTTGCCTCTTTCCTTGTTTAAATGGATTTGCAGTATGTAAAGGGTGACTAATCCTTATTGCTAGGCCCTATAATTTTGTGATATATTACTCATAATTCAGGCTTAAGGGGGGGTTTTATAATAATCAACCCATATTTTACCCACTTAGACATTAATTCCATTATTTTTGTCTTATTTGCCTAGTTCATGTGTCCCACCTTGTGCAAGTTGCTATTTGCCTATCCATAGAGGTCAAACTTTCCCTATTTGACTCATTTAGTGCATGGGAGAGATAAAGCAATCAATTCTACTTTATTCCTGGCATCCTAGGCGCCCTTCTACTTTTTCTGCTTTATTGCCTACTTTTTCAGTGTTTTAAGGCAAAAGGAAAAGCTAGACTAGGTGAGGTTGACTTGTTTTTTGTCCTACATATCCTCCTCTCTTTTCTCCATGAAAAAGCATGTATGAGCTGCCATTCCACCACTATTTATCTTGCCTATGCCTTTTTTCCAATTCGTGAGCTCCATGATAGATTTGGGATCAGCTTTTTACACCTATGGGGGATTTGCTTATTTTTGGTAAGCCTGCTTTATGCTAGATTTGGATGCCTCCTCATGCATTCGATTTCTTGATGTATTCTATTTATTCATCAACCTATGTTATTATAGGGTTGGCTATTGTACATTCAGTTAATACAATTTAGTGTTGCAGCTCCATATTTAGTCTCTTTTGTGAGTGACTTTCCATGATCAATTGATAATTGTTGTGATTAAAATTAATCTATTGCTGGCCTTAATTTCCACAATAAACAGAATAGTTTATAACTTGAAACCATTTTCAATATCTGCTCTATGGGTGGAACAGGATAATTGTCCTTATCTGAAGTGTGATTTAAGTTTCTAAAATCCACACATAGCCTGATTTCTACACATTTCTTGCTCAACGGTACCAGATTTGAAACCCATTCCGAGTATCTAACCTTAAAAATAATTCTTGCATCCAATAGTTTCTTAACTTCACTCTGGATTAAAGGTTCTAATTTTGGATGCATTTTCCTTCAAGGCTGCTAATAAGGTTTGATTCCAGATTTGATGGGGACAACATGCTGGATAATATTGGTGTCATATGTCTTCAGATCTTCATACATCCAGGAAAAAGCATCTTTGTATTTCTTGAAAAGAATGATGAACTTATCCCTTTCAGCTGGGGAGCAACATTTTCCCAAATTCACATATTTAGGCTCCATCTCAGTCCCCAAATTAATCAACTCCAACTATAGAGACGAGCTATGAGTCTTCATATTTGCTAGTCTTCTGAATTTCTCATTAAAATCAAGCATCCGTTCTAAAGTCCTGACTCCCTTAGGAATAAAATTATCGAATTTTAGCTTGGCATGATGTTCTTCATCATCAATAATCACCCCTTTGAAGGCTTTGTCATTTGTCAAGCATCCTATAATCTGTTGATCATCATCGAACACTCATAGATTCGTAATCATATCTAGAACCGAGGGCCTGAAAAGCAATTCAACAGAGCACCGATTATTAGAGGGCACAAGCCTCGTAGCTGATGTGGCCAACAAGTCAGCTGCTGCATTCTTGAGTTTTGGAATCGATACAATGTTAAATTCATTAAAAAAATTAAGTAAATCCCATACTTCATTTTGATGAGCTTTTAAATGAGGAGAAATGTAATGTATTTGATTCCGAATTTGTTTTACAGTTATTTCAGAATCTCCAAACACTTTCAGATTATTTTCCTTTAATTCAATTGCTTTCCTTAATCCCTGAACCAACGCTTCATATTCAGCTGTGTTATTGGTACATTCAAACTCTAACCTACATGAAATAAAAGGTTTGTTTTTCATAGGGTCAATCAGAACACAGCCGTCTCTCGGCCCCTCTAAAGTTTTAGAACCATCAAAGAAAAGCATCCAAAAATTGCTAAATGCTACTATGCAAGAATTAACATTTATGTATATAGTTAAGACTACTATTTTACAGTCGATTTCATCAGCCTGTGAAAACCAAAGGAGATTAGGCTGAGCGTCTGATGTATTGCTGGCTTCTTCTGCTTCATAGTTTCATGGTTCTAGCTCAATAAAGTAGTTTCCCATAATAGAATCCACTGGTTCATTTTTTTCTTCGAACTGAGTAACATTGTGTTTCATGTGGGGCTCCCTCAACACTTTAATTTGATTTGGGATTCCTTTATATGGAAGCCACATATGTGACCGGTTCGAGTCAAAATATTCGTTCAGCTTTGCCGACCAATCTCTGCTCAAAACAAGTCCATAAGCTTCCAGTATTTCAGCCACCACAATATCGATGACTTGACACACCTTATCATTTGAAGATAAGCAAACGAGAACATCCTCCATTTCTCCAATTACCTTCACATTCATTCTATCCAACTGAACAAACCTCCAGGTAGATGGTTTAGGTTGTCCATTTATCTTTCTCCAGACCAACAATGGCATGACATTGACTGATGCCCCCGAGTCTACTAAGCAGTTATGCACGTTATGGTTGAAAGTTTCAAAAGTAAGGAGAAAAGGTGGATTCTTTCTTTTAGGCTTACCTCCCATACTTGATTCACAAATTTCTTCTTATTGGGGATGATTGTCAATGGGCAGCCTCTCCTTTGATGCTTCAAGTGCTTTCAATAGCTTTTCTTTTTGCTGTGGCACATTGCACATTTCAAATAATGATATGTTTTCCCTCACCTCCTTGATATCCAACACAATGTCATAATCCATATTATGTTCTGTATGATTCAATCTAACATTATTTATTCTTTCTTCATTGGGCTTAGTAGGCATGTTGGTCTGTCTAGGATTCTGACTAGTGATGGAAAACTCCAGAATTTTATTAGCTGGGGAGCTATTTTGAAATTTCTTAACATTCCTTTGGAGTCTTTTGATCTTCGGGAGCATAAGACTGTTTTCCTTAATCAACCCCTGGCTTGTTGTGATTACATTTGTTTCCAAGATTCCCTTGTGTCTCAGATTCTTTTCTTCCTCACCATCAAACAATGACACACAGTACCATAAAACCATAGCTTCATCCTCCTGTTTTCCTGTTGATTTATTATTGTCTTTCCCTTATTCCTCGTTGTCTTTAGTTAATTTGGAATTTAGAATCTGATTCATAACCAACGTCATTGAGTTTATCCATTGAGGACAACTCTTTTCAGAATGAGGTTGTTGGTGGAAAGTGCAAAAGTTATCCATTCCTACCTCCATTAAGTTCATAGATGCAGGACTATGAGGAGGGGGTTGATATTGATTATTATCTTCCCTTTTCTTGTAATAAAGCTTGTAGAACTTTTGGGCTTCCTTTTCATTTTCCAACTCTATGATTCTGTTAGAAAGCTTCTGCATCATTTTTTCCATTCCTTCGAAATCTGGTGATTTCTCCTCTTTAGGCTTACTAAACAACAAAGCTATCCTCCTGACATTTTTTCTCCTGACCGTTCAGGATAATATTCGATACTTTCCCTTTCAACCGCTACTCTCTCTACTTCCTCATAAGTCTCTGCTAGCGTAGGTTTGGCCTTCATTTTGGAAAACATGGCCAACTCAGGTCCTAGAGCTGAGGTATAATATTCAATCAGGAATTTATCCGAGGGTTTGTCAACTTCAAAAAAATTCTTAAGATAGGCTATGAATCTTTGGGTAAAACTATGCACCTTCTCTTTTATTTCTTTCTTTAAGGCACAAATTCCTTTCATAAGAGATGCATGAGTTTTTTGGGTTGCATATTTACTTCTAAAAATCCTTTCAAAGGTATCCCAATCAGGGATAGAATTGGCAGGAAAAACAAAATACCATGACGTTGCAGCTCCTTTAAGGGTGTGGGGGAAAAGTCTACAAACCACATCCTCATATTCCCAAGCCCTTAATCCTTCTATTTCCAAATAGAAACTCTGCAAGTGGTCATATACTAACATATTCTCGTTTGGATCAAACTTGGGCAGCATCTTTTCAAAATATTGAGGTAAATCATGCAAAGGAGGTGTTATGTTTAAAGGTGATCTAGCTTTCCAGGTAGGTGGTGGATTTGGTGGATTGGGTGGCTGATTTGCGTTTACACCTGCCATGAGTCTGGGTGGAGAGTGAGGTGGTGAATGAATAGGATTATGAACAGGATAACCGTAAGGAGTATCTGGGCCTACTTGATTCAAAGGCTGTACAACTTCCTGCAAGGTTGTTTCTACAATTTCTTCCAAATCTCCAACCAACACTGAGTCTTCCAATATAGGACAATATTTCCTTTTATATTCTCTTTTGGGCAATCTGGGATAATCAGTAATCCTCCAATATTCTTCACGTATTCCCTAGTGTGTCTTCTCAGATCATTAACAAATTCGTTGTCAACAGAATACAAATGATCACTACCTTTCTCTTCAGGAATTGGATTGGCAAACAAACTGCCTTCTGAACTGTCACCGGTGGAATAATCTCCGGAAAACAGGGTTCCTCGGCCAGCCATGCACTAGTGGCCCTCCTTCTAGTGCCAGAAACTGTTGATGCTTGAAAATTCACAGGAAACAATAGCGAGGGATTCTCCCCAGTCAACGTTCCCAACTAGCCCGTGACTGTTTGGTGTAGGGAATCGGTCCGGTTTGTGGTCCGGCTACTGTAGGTCAGGTAACGAAAATAAACGTTTTACTGCTTGAGGCCCGGTCCATCGTGTATATTTTTGTATTTTTTACTTTAATTATGATATGCAAGTGCTTATGTAAGATGCAGATTGATTAAGGATGCAAGGAGTGGTCACAATGTGATGCCCAACTTCTTACCTCTCGTCTTAAACTCTCTCGCATCTAAATCACACACAACCAGAAAATACATAATAACTAAGTTGTGTCTAGAGATAAAAATACTAATTCATTAGCAATGTAATACTGTTCACATGTTAAGGTAAATCACAGATAGCTGCTCTTAGAACCAAACACATAAACATGAATAAAGATATACACGACAAGATAGCTCATCAACAGTTAAAACCTCCATTACTCATAGTGGAAATTATCACAGAATATACCAGAGAACATTCAAACAAGAACATAGGTTTAGAAAGTTAGAACGCTCTCATAGTTAATGAAACACAGTCGAAAACGAAATAGTTTCCCTTCAACATTGTTCATTTTATCACATTTGAAAATTCCACACAGCACCTTCTCCAACAGGCAAAATTTGCAATTTCTTATTGTAAAAGGAATTAGTTCCTCTTACAAACCATAGTTCACAATTTTTTCCAGGGAAAAAGCCCCTAGTTCCCTACAACTCTCAAATATTTATACAAAAAACCACACAACCTTTGGGTTGCCTCGCCCCTTGACTTTTAGGCTTCCTCGACCGTTTTAATCTCACAGTTTTGTCAATTTGTGAGTGCTTATGATTTAGGAAATATGTTACTTTTGGGATTTTAGTCTTATGAGTACTTCATATAGTGAGGCCAGCTCAGTAACTGCTGAACCTTCTCCAAAACCGGGCCTCTATTGCTATTGATTCTGCCTTGTCTTTTATTTGTCCCTTTTTAGATCCGTTGATTTAAGAACAAACTTTGCTTATCCCTTTTATCCAACTTTCCTCAGCTTTGTCCTTTAGCTACGTCTTCTCACGGCAGCAATCTGAAGAATATTCCGAGTTTGCCTGTAGTTAAACAGAATTTCATCATTAATTAGGACTGCATCTTTTTAATAAACTTAAACCACACTAACAACAAAACTTATCATCAAAATGAGGCTCTGTACTGAACTCTTGTTACAAAATCCCTAACAAGAATAAAAAACCAACCACCACCCGCGCAGGGTTTAAAAATTCACAAGACAGTGGGAAAGACCTTATCAGCAGCTTGAAACACTAAGACATCGACCGAACAGTATTCCTTACAGCCACAACGGCAGGTTTCAGATGGACAACGAGTTCTGTAGGATCGTTAAGTCTATCAGAGACGGGAGAACTAAATTCCAAAGCATCGGGCGGTAAAGTTCCTTGTCATCAAATGGAAAAGACATCAACATTGGGGGGGTTAGTGCATTACACAGCCGCAATAGCGGAAGATGAAAATACTATGGGCCCCATGGTCAAAAGATGAAATGGTAAAACATAGACAAAGCATCGGCGAGCAGAGCAGTTATATGGCAGACACTTAGTTTGCTTGGGAGCCGCAATGCTGGAAAGCAAACAGACTACATCCTTCGATAAAAACCATAAAATTTTCGATAAGGCACAAAAACATCATGAAAACGTTAAGTGTTTGGAAAACCTAGGGTCGTGCAGCGGCCCAAAAATCTTGTCTCACTTCCAAAATAGCGGCTTCACAAATATCAAACAACCCCGACTCAAGTTCGACCAACTCCCAATCATGCAAACAAGTCAAAACAATACAACACAACATTGGAGAAGTCGATACCATCCTGCAGAATACTTATCGTTTAGATTTCGTAACGGAGACTCTATAATGAAATATGGCTCCAATCCATTGTTGAAATTGCCTCCAAAGAATCAAACTAAAAATTTGCTTTTGGCTGGGCAGCGATGAATTTTGTTTTACCTTCGAAACAGTGGTGAAAAATGAGAAATAGACTTTTGAGAACAAAGAAAGAAATCACAGATCAAAGGGCAAAAACCAAAGTCTAAATTCCACAACCCAAAGCAGTTTCATACATAAGCAATTTTCTGAAAAGCATGAAGAGGGTTAACCTCAAAACAGTCCAAACTTGTAGCAAAAGGAAAACAAAGACAAAGCTCATGGATCCAAACAATTCTAAGCAAGATAAAAATTAATAGGAGGGTCCAAACTTTCAAAAATTTGGGAAAACAGTTGCAGATGCAACAATTGGCGACTACTTGGTGAACCTAGATCTATGGACAATTTACTTCTTAAGTAACAGACTGTTTAACAACAAACGAACATGTTGAATTCTTCCAGATTCCTAGATTTCTCAAATGACAAATATATTTACTTTTAATCATTGATGATAGTCCAATTTAGGAGAATGGAAACCAAGATTTCCAAGTCAAGATAACTCTTTTGAGGCCAGGATGATGAGTTTCATTTGTTACCACTGTCTTTAGGTAGCTTCCAGCTTGGACACCATAGGGTTGTAACATATGGTAAATAGAAATATTCTTTTGTTCCTCATTCCCATGCCATTTTGCACTTTTTGTGATTTTTTGGACTTTTGTCCTGTGCATATGAGTCCTCCTGCATGCCTTTCTTTCTGATTTTTCATTCAGGCTCCTCTATCCATAGTGTCCTTTTATGTGAGAGATGTATTCAACTTTCATCTCACGGACGGAGAGGAACTTTTGGCAATTTAGTACTTATATGGTTCAGTGTTTTGTTTGACACATATTGCTTTCATAGGAGCTTTTGACTCTTATCTACCTTTTGGCATTCAATTCTTGGTATGGGATCATTTATATATAATATACTATTTACCCTACTTTCTTTCCATGGGCCCTTTGCTGTCACTCCCTGGGACATTTTAAAATGTGATATGGATGGAGCCTCGAAATAGTATTCCAGACCTTTTGATCCTAGTTTATTTTACAAGGATTAAGCAGGACTTCAATGTGTTCATAGCCATTCGGGAAAACTGCTAGAATGGAAGAAATTCTTTCAGATAAAACAATAATACACATTCTTACACTCAAGAACTTTAATCATTAAAGAATTCTGATGTTCTCCATGTAACCAAGAGTTTGCCTCCTTTTCTTGAAATCAATCAAAATCTAAACTAAAACAAAACAGAAATAAAATAAATCAAAATAAATAGCCAAGTCAATTTATTTACGTACAAGAGAAAAGAACAAAAACAAAACTCAGGAAAAATAAGGTTTGAGAACTAAACCATTTACTGGTAATTTCCCTTCCCACCACTGTAAATCTTGCAATTTATAGGTTGAGGGGCCAAGATTTTCCACAATTTGGAAAGGACCTACCCACAACTATTGAAATTTCGTGTGTTTTCCTTTCTCGCCATGGGGGTGGTCCCACTTGAGAACCAAATCTCCCACCTTGAATTCTTTTATTCCAGCCTTGTGTTTATCAAACCATCTCTTAACTACCTCCTATTCTTGTTTGAAACGTTATTTGGCCTTGGATCTAGACTCTTCTACCTTAAGAATATTATTTATCATCATTTGCAAGACTTCATTATCTGATCCTCTGCATTCCTGAGCTATTATGGAAAAGGGTAACATGATATTGGGGGGTAGAATGGCCTCTTTTCCATAAAAAAGGGTATACAGGGACACACCTAATGAAGTCTTGGGGGTGACCCTATCAGCCCAAAGAGCATTTGGTAATGCTAAGTGCCAACTCCTCTGATTTTCTATCACTGTCTTTTTTAAAATCCTAATCAGATTCTTGTTTGTAGATTCAGCTAAACCATTTCCCTGTGGATAGTAATTAGCAAAGTAATGCAACTTAATTCCTTTCTCATGAGTAAATGTAGTTAATCTAATGGAGGAAAAGTAAGTAGCATTATAAAAAACTAAATAAATTGGAACTCCAAACTTGGTCATAATATGGTCTTGCAAGAAGGCCATGACCGCATATTCATTTACTTTACGCAATGGAATGGCTTTGACCCAATGAGTGAAGTAGTCGGTTGCTATCAGAATATACTTGTGTTGCAGAGAAGAATTTGTCTTTATCTCCCCAATGATATCTATTCCCTAGTGCTCAAAAGGTTCTATTATCATCATAGGCTTTAACGGTCCTGCAGCTCTAACTTGGCTTCCACCACACCGTTGACAAATGTCGCACTTTCTGACATGGGCATGTGCATCTTTGAACAGTGTGGGCCAATAGTACCCAGCTCTGAGAATTTTATGAGTTGTAGTATCTCCGGAGAAATGTCCTCCAGCAGGGCCATCATGTAAATGTATCATTACCTTCTTCCCATCTTCTTTCTGTAAGCATCTAAGAAGAACTCCATCATAATTATTTATGAATAATATTCCTTCAACAATTTGATATGAGGCTGATTTAAGATGTTGTGCTCTTCTTTGCTTAGAATTCAAACGTTCCGGTAACAATCCCGCCTGAAGGTAATGCACAAGGTATCGATACCAAGAGACTTAAGCTATGAAAAGAGGACACACATCCATCAAATGTAACTCAGCTTCACCTTCCCAGTCATGTTCTTCATTGTCTTTTCTTTCAGTCATCAGTTTTCATAATCCTTTCCCTTTGACTATGGAGGTTGGCTTGAATTTGAGGTCATACTCCTGTAGAGCTGTTACCCAGTTGCGTCTCCTTTCTCCTAGCCCCTTTTGTACGAAAAGAGACCTCACAGCTGGGTGTGGAACTATTACCTTTGTCTGGTTCTTCAGTATATATGGTTTGAATTGTTTCACCGCTTTGAACACTACGTAAGCTTGTTTATCTATAGCTGGGTAATTCAATTTGGCCCCTTGCAGACTAGTGCTCATAAATGATATGGGGAACTCATCTCCTCCATCTTCCTTATGGGTAAGCACAGCTTCTAGTGAATCATCAGATGTGAAAGTGTACAGAATAAAATATTTATCAAAATCTGGACTTTTGAGGGAGGGTGTGTGTGCAACAGCTGTTTTAATCCTACTAAATGCATTCTTCTCTACATCATTCCACTTGAATTGTACACTTTGATTTACCATTTTCTCCTAAGGTTTAACAATTTGAGCAAAATCTGGCACAAACCTTTGCACGAAGTGTATTGACCCCATAAATGATTGCATGCCCTTTTTATTATGGGGCAAGGGAATCTGTTCAATGGCTTTGACCCTTCCTGGGTCTATGGAGATTCCCTTCTTAGAAACCACGTGACCCAACAACTTACCTTATGTAATAGCAAACATGCACTTCTTGGGTTTTAGTGAGATACCATATTTTCGGTAGCCTTCAAAAATCTGCTTTAGATGAAATGCGTGTTCCTCTCTTTTCTTTGAGAATATCGTGATGTCATCGATGTATACTATAGCACTGCATCCAATCATACCGAGGAAATCTATGTCCATGGCCCTCTGGAAGGTAGCTCTAGCATTTATGAGTCCAAAGGGCATCCTTCTATAAGAAAACGTTCCCCACCTGGTCCTGAATGTCATTTTTAGTCTGTCTTCTTCGGCTACTAATACTTGATTGTAGCCTGAGAATCCATCTAATAAAGAGAATAGTTCAGAACCTGAAACCATTTGCAATATCTACTCCATGCGAGGAACAGGATAATTTTCCTTATCTGACGCGTGATTTAAGTTTCTAAAATCCACACATAGCTTGATTTCTCCACATTTCTTCCTCACCGGTACCAGATTTGAAACCCATTCTGAGTGTCTAGCCTTAAAAATAATTCTAGCATCCAATAGTTTCTTAAATTCAATCTGGATTAAAGGTTCTAATTTTGGATGCATTTTCCTTAAAGCCTGCTAATAAGGTTTGATTCCATATTTGATGGGGATAACATGTTGGATAATATTGGTGTCATATGTCTTCAGATCTTCATACGTCTAGGCAAAAGCATCTTTCTATTCCTTGAAAATAACGATGAACTTATCCCTTTCAGCTGGGGAGTAGCATTTTTCCAAATTCACATATTTAGGCTCCATCTCAGTCCCCAAATTAATCAACTCGAACTGTAGAGATGAGCTATGAGTCTTCACATTCGTTGGTCTTCTGAATTTCTCATTTAAATCAAACATCCGTTCTAAAGTCCTGACTTCCTTAGGAATAAAATTATCGAATTTTAGCTTGGCCTGATGTTCTTCATCATCAATAATCTCCCCTTTGAAAGCTTCGGCATTTGTCAAGCATTCTATAATATGCTGATCATCATCGAACACTCATAGATTGGTAATCATGTCTGGAACCGATATATTGAAAAGCAATTCAACAGAGCACCGATTATTAGAGGGCACAAGCCTCACAGCTGATGTGGCCAACAAGTCAGCTACTGCATTCTTGATTCTTTGAATCAATACAGTGTTAAATGCATTAAAAAATTTAAGTAAATCCCATACTTCGTTTTGATAAGCTTTTAAATGAGGAGAAATGCAATGTATTTGATTCCGAATTTGTTTTACCGTTATTTCAGAATCTCCAAACACTTTCAGATTATTTGCCTTTAATTCAATTGCTTTCCTTAGTCCCTGAACCAACGCTTCATATTCAGCTGTGTTATTGTTACATTCAGACTCTAACCTACATGAAAGAAAATTTTTGTTTTTCATAGGGTCAATCAGGACACAGCCGACTCCCGACCCCTCTAAAGTTTTAGAACCATCAAAGAAAAGCATCCAAAAATCGCTAACCACTACTCTGCAAGAATTAACATCTATGTCTACAGTTAAGTCTACTATTTTACAATCGATTTCATTAGCTTGTGAAAACCGAAGGAGATCAGACTGAGCATCTGATGTATCGCTGGCTTCTTCCGCTTTATAGTTTCCTAGTTCTAGCTCAATAAAGTAGTTTCTCATAATAGAATCCACTGGTTCATTTATTTATTCAAACTGAGTAGCATTGTGTTTCATGTGGGGCTCCCTCAACACTTTAATTTGATTTGGGATTCCTTTATATGGCAGCCACAGATGCGACCAGTCCGAGGAAAAATATCCATTCAGCTTTGCCAACCAATATCTGCTCAAAACAAGTCCATAAGATTCTGGTATGTCAGCCACCATAATATCGATGACTTGACACACCTTATCATTTGAAGATAAGCGAACGAGAACATCCTCCATTTCTCCAATTACCTTCACATTTGTTCTATCCAACTGAACAACCGTCCAGGTAGATGGTTTAGGTTTTCCATTTATCTTTCTATAGACCAACAACGACATGACATTGAGTGATTCCCCCAAGTCTACTAGGAAGTTATGCACGTTATGGTTGAAAATTTCAAAAGTAAGGAGAAAAGGTGGATTATTGCTTTTAGGCTTACCTCCCATACTTGCTTCAAAAATTTCTTCTTCTTGGGGCTGATTGTCAGTGGGAATCCTCTCCTCTGATGCTTCAAGTGCTTTCAATAGATTTTCTTTTTGCTGTGGCACATTGTACATTTCAAATAATGAGATGTTTTCCCTCACCTTCTTGATATCCTCCACAATGTCATAATCCATCTTATGTTCTGTGAGATTTGATCTAACATTATTTATTTTTTCTTTATTTGGATTAGTAGGCATGTTGGTCTCTCTAGGATTCTGACTAGTGATGGCAAACTCCAGAATTTTATTAGCTGGGGAGCTATTTTGAAATTTCTTAACATTCCTTTGGAGTCTTTTGATCTTCGGGAGCATAAGACTGTTTTCCTTAATCAACCCCTGGCTTCTTGTGGTTACATTTGTTTCTTGGATACCCTCGTGTCTTAGATTCTTTTCTTCCTCGTCATCAAACAACGATACACAGTACCATAAAACCATAGCTTCATCCTCCTGTTTTTCTATTCATTTATTATTGTCTTTCCCTTATTCCTCGTTGTCTTCAGTTAATTTGCAATCTAGAAGCTGATTCATAACCAACATCATTGATTTTACCCATTGAGGAAAACTCTTTTCAGAATGAGGTTGTTGGTGGAAAGTGCAAAAGTTATCCATTCCTACCTCCGTTAAGTTCATAGATGCAGGACTGTGAGGAGGGGTTTGTGATTGATTGTTATCTTCCCTTTTCTTGTAATAAGGCTTGTAGAAATTTTGGACTTCCTTTTCTTTTTCCAAGTCTATGATTTTGTTAGAAAGCTTCTTCATCATTTTTTCCATTCCTTTGAAATATGGTGATTGCTCCTCTTTAGGCTTAGTAAACAACAAATCTTTCCTCCCGACATTTTTTTCTCCTAACCGTTCAGGATAATCTTCGATACTTTTCCTTTCAACCTCTACTCTCTCTGCTTCCTCATAAGTCTCTTCTAGCGTAGGTTTGGCCTTCATTTTGGAAAAAATGGCCAACTCAGGTCCTAGAGCTGAGGTATAATATTCAATCAGGACTGTATCCGAGGGTTTGTTAGCTTCAGAAAAATTCTTAAGATAGGATGCGAAAAATTCTTAATATAGGCTGCGAATTGGCAGGCAAACCAAAATACCATGACGCAGCTGCTCTTTTAAGGGTGTGGAGTAAAATTCTACAAACCACATCTTCATATTCCCTAGCCCTTAATCCTTCTATTGCCAAATAGAAACTCTGCAAGTGTTCATCTACTAAAATATTCTCGTTTGGATCAAACTTGGGCAACATCTTTTCAAAATATTAAGGTAAATAATGCAAAGGAGGTGTTAGGTTTAAAGGTGATCTGGCTTTCCAGGAAGGTGGTGCATTTGGTGGGTTGCGTGGTTGATTTGTGTTTACGCCTGCCATGAGTATGGGTGGAGAGTGAGGTGCTGAATGAATAGGAGTATGAACATGAGAACCGTAAGGAGTATCTGGGCCTACTTGATTCAAAGGATGTATAACTTTCTGCAGGAGTGTTTCTACAAGTTCTTCCAAATATCCAACCAACACCGACTCTTCCAATATAGGATGATCTTTCCTTTTATATTATCTTCTGGGAAATTATGGGATAATCGGTAATCCTCCAATCTTCTTCATGTATTCCCTAGTGTTTCTTCTCATATCATTAACAACTTCGTTATCCATAGAATACAAATGTTCTCTATCTTTCTCTTCAGGAATTGGATTGGGAAACAAACTGCCTTCTAAACTATCACTGGTCCAATAATCTCTGGAAAATCGATTTCCTCGGCCAGCCATGCACTGGCGGCCCTCCTTCTAGCGCTAGAAACTATTGATTCCTAAAAAATCGTAGGAAACAACATCAAGGAATTCTCCTCAGTCAACGTTTCCAACTAGCCTATGACTGTTTGGTGTAGGGAATCTGTCTAGTTTGTGGTCCGGCTACCGTAGGCCAGGTAACAAAAATAAATGTTTTACCAGTTGTGGCCCGATCCATCGTGTATATTTTTGTATTTTTGACATTAAGTATGATATGCAAGTGCTTATCTAAGATGCAGATTGATTAAGGATGCAAGGAGTGGTCACAATGTGATGCGCATGTTCTTACCTCTCGTCTTAGACTCTCTCACATCTAAATCACACACAACTAGAAAATACATACTAACTAAGTTGTCTCTAGAGAGAAAAATACTAATTCATGAGCAATGTAATACTGTTCACATGTTAAGGTAAATCACAGATAGCTTCTCCTAGAACCAAACACATAAACATGAATAAAGATACACACGACAAGATATCTCATCAATAGTTAAAACCTCCATTACTCATAGTGGAAATTATCACAAAATATACCAGAGAACATTCAGACAAGAACATAGATTCAGAAAGTTAGAATGCTCTCATAGTTAATGAAACACAGTCGAAAATGAAATAGTTCCCCTTCAACATTGTTCATTTTATCACATTTGAACATTCCACATAGCACCTTCTCCAACAGGAAAAATTTGCAATTTCTTATTGTAAAACGAAGTAGTTCCTCTTAGAAACCATAGTTCACAAGTTTTTCCAGGGAAAAATTCCCTAGTTCCCTCCAACTCTCCTATCTTTATACAAAAAACCACACAACCTTTGGGTTGCCTTGCCCCTTGACTTTTCGGCTTCCTCGGCTGTTTTAATCTCACAGTTTTGTCAGTTTGTGAGTGCTCATGATTTAGGCAATATGTTACATTTCGTATTTTAGTCTTACGAGTACTTCATATAACGAGGCCAACTCAGTAACTACTAAACCTTCTCCAAAACTGGGCCTCTATTGCTATTGATTCTACCTTGTCTTTTACTTGTCTGTTTCTAGATCCGTTGATTTCAGAACAAAATTTCCCTATCCCTTTTAGCCAACTTTCCTCAGCTTTGTCCTTTTGCTATGTCTTCTCCAAGCAGCAATCTCAAGAATCTTTCGAGTTCGCCTGTAGTTAAACAAAATTTCATAATTAATTAGGACTACATCTTTTCAATAAACTTAAACCACACTAACAACAAAACTTATCATCAAAATGAGGCTATGTACTGTACTCTTGTTGTGAAAGCCCTAACAGGAATAAAAAACAAACCACCTCCCGCACAGGGTTTAAAAATTCACAAGACGGCGGGAAAAACCTTATCGGTGGCTTGAAACACTAAGACATCGGCCGGACAGTCTTACTTACAGCCAAAATGGTGGGTTTTTGATAGAAAACGAGTTCTGTAGGACCATTAAGTCTATCAGAGTCAGGAGAACTAAATGCCAAAGCATCACATGGTAAAGTTCCTTGTCAGCGAACGGGAAAGACATCAACATCGAGGAGGTTAGTGCATTATGCAGCTGCAATAGCGGAAGATGAAAATACTACAGGCCTCGTGGTCAAAAGACAAAATGGAAAAGCCCAGACAAAGCATCGACGAGTGGAGCATTTATATGGCAGACACTTAGTTGCTCGGGAGCCGCAATGGCGGAAAGCAAACAGACTACAGCCTTCAATCAAAACCATAAACTTTCCGATAAGGCACAGAAACATCATGAAAACGTTAAGTGTTCAGAAAATCTAGGGTCGTGCAGTGGCCCAAAAATCTTGTCTCACTTCCAAAATAGCGGCTTCACAAATATCAAACAACCTTGACTCAACTTCGACCAACTGCTGATAATGCAAACAAGTCAAAACAATACAACACAACATCGGAGAAGTCGAGACCATCCTGCGGAATACTTATCGTTCATATTCCGCAACGGAGGCTCCATAAGGAAATATGGCTCCGTTACGTTGTTTAAATGGCCTCCTAACAATAAAACTAAAAATTTGATTTCGGTTGGGCAATGATGAAGTTTGTTTCACCTCCGAAGCAGTGGAAAAAATGAGAAATAGACTTCTAAGAACAAAGAAAGAAATTGCAGATCAAATGGCAAAAACCAAACTCTAAATTCCACAACCCAAAGTAGTTTCATACATAAGCAATTTTCTAAAAAGCATGAAGAGGTTTAACCTCAAAATAGTCCAAACTTGTAGCAAAGGGAAAATAAAGACAGAGCTCATGGATCCAAACGATTCTAGGGAATATAAAAATTAACAGGAGGGTCCAAAATTTCAAAAATTTGGGAAAACAGTTGCAGCTGCAACACCAGGACAAGAAAATAACACCAAAAGCAGAGAAGATCAGCTACAACGCCATCATGAGCTACATGAATACACCATTCATGGCAAGATTTGGAGGAATGAAAGAAACAACAATAAAATTTATCATTAGTCGGTATCACAATGGTAAATTTTACTTTGACCGACCAGTAGAAATTTCTTGAGAAGTAATATACAAAATTACCTGTCTATCAAATCAAGGAAACCCTGTCCCTATTGGTATAAAAGAAGGACTGGTAGAATGACTAACTGGAACACCATAATGATAGAATTCAAAAGGGCTAATGATCAATCAGATACAAGCCCAGACACCACAAATTGTAGCCAAAATTATATCAACAGGACTCACCCCTACAGGTCGAGGGAGTGATCTAAAGTTGGACATCCTAGAAGCAGTTGACACAATAGAAACTATAGGAAAAATATACTACTGAGCTCAACATGTTGTTGACATGCTCAAAAGTATCTATGAAAAATGCCAAGATTCGGCTGGGATTATAAGGTTCCCATCTCTGATTTTATGGATAGCAATGTACCACTTGTGTCCATTTGGGGACAAGAAGTTCCAAGAAACACACAAGTACCAGATGTGGAGGTTCAAGCCTCACAGAATGGAACACTGAAAGAACTAGCAAATGGTAAAGTAATACTTGAAAACTGGTTCCAAACCCTGAAAATCCAGATGACCAGATGGAGGTTGCCTCAAAACATCCGAAGAATTCTGCCAAAAATAGCTCATATTCAACTCGATCTAGACCACACAGTAGTATGGTACATGCAGGGGGAAAAAGCAATAGAAAAACCTCTTGACTATTACTCAACAGTCGAAGAGATCTTCCATGATCTAGCTCGACAATCTAGTACAAAGTTATCAATACCAGCAAAAGAAAAAGAAATAAATCAAACAATTGAAGAACCATTGATAGACCAAGAAAAAGAGGAGGAATACAAACTTAGATTACATATTAGTACCTTCATGTCGAATGATATACCAGTAGAGGATACCAACAGACTACAAATAACAATCGTACCACGACTAACCCAAAAGGGAAATACACCAACTGAGTAGTAGGTAACCAAACCAGCTGAGAAAACTATCAGTCTGACCAACCAACAGAGGAGAAAAGAAGAACCGGAAGACGAAATCATATCGGATGATTTGGAATATGCTATGACAAAAGAAAACTTAAGGAAAATAGTGAAGGAATTAGTAACCTCGAGGAATAGGAAGGCACTTCAGGAACAGGGGGAAGGGAAGCGCAAGCTTATCATTTTAGAGTCAGAATATGAGGAATAACTACTGGTGACTACTGTTGATATCATAGAATATGCAACAACAAACAAAGTGTCGTTCAAAACACAATTCAGAGGGTTCGTCGAAGCAGGAGCAAAGCAAGGTTGACCGGAAAACGTAAAAACTACAACCACTTCAACAGGTGAAAACATTATTGATTTAGTTTTTACACCTCCACCCCCATCTCTAAACCAGATTAAACAGGAAGAAAATCCATAGATACCCACCATAAGCCCAGTCGACATTTGTAAGAATGCTATGCCGGAGACACTGGAAGAACGGTTCGACCAGGATGGTGATTTCTAGCCATACATTGAAAAATTACCTGAACTACTCACCTCTGTCCAGAGGATTACAACCAAATGTCCACTGATTGAAGCTAGTGGATCAAGGTAGATATTCCCTCAGTGGATCAAGGTAGATATTCCCTCAACAAATTGGACAAATACCCCAGAAACTAAGATTTGTGGGAATTATTAAGTTGACATTCTTGAGGAACCCCGACAAGACATCTCAAATTGTTGCAAGTCGCATTTCATCCTTTATCCATTTCGACATCCCACACCCTCCATTACCCAATGAACCAGAAATAGATGTGGAGGAAGATAACCTAGAAGATATCAATCGAGTGATTGACAACCTATTCTCTAACGAACCAGATGATTCACCACCAGAAGTCGAGGACCCAACATCGACTGAAAATATCTCTACTACACCAATTACACCCAAGCATTCACCATCTCCACCACCACTTCCCCATCCAAAAAATTTACCAAACCCTAAACCATCTATACCAAATCCTCTAGATACACATCCAACTATAGATCTCACTGAATAAAGTTAACCAGAAGTTCCACCGACTGTTGAAGATCAACAACCAAAAAACCAACCATAGGAGAATCCACCACCTGCATATGCATAGGAACAACAACAAATAGAACAGCATAAACACAAAAGAAAAAGAGACAGAAAGAAGAAGGAACACCACAAAGAATCACAGTTGACAATGGTCCACAATATCCAACTCGGATCGACTACTGCAGTCGACGCAACAAAGCTAAGAGATGGAGAGTTGGGACAACTCTTAGAAACTATGGCCACTGAGGAAAAAACAAGAATCCATATCAGATACAAGAATCTCGACAATAGTAAGAATGAAAAAGTCGATTTTTTTATCAAAATGCATAAAATTAGTTCAAACAGTAATACCAGGACCTCAAGGCCGACACCAAAAAGTTGCTTGAAAAGGCATATCAGTTATTTGAAAGCATGGTGTCGACCCTAAAATCGCATCTACTAAATACGAAAGAAGACCAAAAAGAGGAGACATCCATATTGTTAAGGAAACAATACACAACATTCTCGGAGGCTCACAGAGTGCTGCAAGACCACATGGAAGAATCTTTCATCACAAAAGAAGTGACCCACTTACTATGGGCAAGTATTTCAGCAAACCGAACAAACCAAAGAAAAAATTCAAGCACTGGAAACAAGAAAAGGCACTGAAGAAGCACTGAGAAAATAGATACAAGATCAAATTGTATTGGAGATAGCTAAACTATAAAAACAAGAAAAACAAGCACCCCAATGGCTACAACAAGCACTCCCAAGCCTAGATAAGCTAGATACCATCTTCCCGCAGATGAAAATACTACTGGAAACAACATAAGAAAAATACCAATTCATGGGACCCGACATGGAAAGAATAGTAGACCTTTCCATCAAGGAGAAGATGTTAACCTTATCAAGCATCACAACATTGACCATTGACATCCAAAAAGTATTACATAGTTGGGCATAATTTCAACATCAGCTGGCCATTACAGCAAAAGCAATTGTGGAAATATGCATGCAGAAATGACCAACCATCCGACTACACAATCCATGAAGACAAACAATACCAGAAACAACTACCTAAGACAACACATTGTTAAAGTACCTCCCTTGTTTCTTTGGGACGAAGAAATATTTTGTTCCTGGGGGAGATGTTGGAGGGACTAGTCAATGAGACGACTAGTTAAATAGATGACTAATTAGAGATTAGGTCGGCCTCGTAACATCATTTCGGTTGACCAAATCGACAGGTATTTATATGTAACTGTTTATAAATAATATATATTAGGTTGTTAAGCCAGATGACAACTCGGTTTAGTTCTGTGTATGTATGGACCCTCATGATATAATATAATCTATTATTCTATATCTATGTTCTTGTCTCTTATGTCTATTATGTCTGTATGATTCAATGTGTATTATTGGTAACCCTCTGTGATCTGTGAGATTACAACAAGTTGCAAGACAATCCTTATTCCACACACGTGAGAGCATTGCACCATTTAGCCTCCACAGATTCTTTATTCCAACAATGAAAAGATTACAACAGTATTACAATAGAAATCCCATTCTCTCCAACTCAAACTAACTTCAAGAAGGGAATCAAAGCCTTCATTTATAGTGAAAACATGCCCACTGGCCCAAAGGGGGCCCAAATCCTGACTGGGAGAGGAGCTGGGAGATTAACTGCAATGAACTGAGTGAGATTTGAAGTGAATCAGGAATTATGGGTATGCCACATCTCACCTGAGGCACCTCCATACCACTTATTGGCTCACCCAACTCATCCGGAATGGACAACACAACACAATTCGTCCCATGACGGAGAGAGACACCCTCCAAACCCCAGTGAACTCACATAGGAGTTGAGAGGGACTAAAACTGATTCCTTGACCAAAGAAAAATACCAACAAAAATTAGGGAGGTTGATAGAATCTAATTTCATTCAAATTGGATGAGAATCCACTGATTTAGGAACTTGGATTTGCTCCATTATTTAATTAATTTTTAATTAAATTAGTTAATATTTGGTTTTTTTTTGGATTTTCTTACTCGAGTGATGGAAAAATCACTCAAAACTTAGGAAAGGTGGGTTTATGGGTTTACCAGGTGGGCCGAGTTAGAAAATGAGCACCCCCATGACTGAAACTGACTTTTAACCCCACTTTTATTACAAGACCAATTTTTCCATCTAGACTATTAAAATATCCTAAGTTTTGTGGAAAAATTAAAAGAAAAACAAAACCTAGGGGACTTAGCACATGTTCATACGACTCGACCATAATGCATAGCATGTTTATACATTGACAGAGATACTATAATAACCTCAATAGGACTAAATGTCAAGCAGACCACCCCAACTTTGGAGGTATTGAGTGAAAAACTCAGAAATTATCAGTCGTTTATTCAACAACTAATAATAACCAAGGGAATAAGCTCTCTAGGCTGATTGGATTGAAAAATGAGTCCAAGAGACCCATTCTTTTACATACACTACCATGATATAAAAATTTATTACAACTCCCCCAAGGGGGTATGAACATGTGGTAGATAACAAAAACACTTCCCAGAAGCAAGTCTGAAGGTCTTTTGAAGTCCAAATAAATCATCTTTGTCTAGTTCACCAGGCTCACTTGATAACACTGACTAAGTATGACTTAGTAGGTAACATCTGGCTCCATCTAGGGACACATTCTCTGACTAATATTCTGATCAAAGAAGAGGGTGTGAGAACTATGGAATCTATGGGTCTTGCACCACAATTAATGTTTATCAATAACATGTATATAAAAGAAACCAACTGGAAAAGCATATTAATGTGTAGAATTAGTATATAATGTACAAAAATCAATATTTTAAAAGACTAATATACAACAGAAAAAATTCAAGGATAGTGCTATGGTACAAATCATCTATAATACAACAATATGATACATGAAATTTGAAAAATACATGCAGGGAAAAGTTTAGAAATTGACCCTGAAACTACTGATTCCAATAAAGGTATCAAACCATCTCGACGAAGAACATCTTGAGGAGAAAGCCATTCATTGTTAGGATTAACCTTTATCATTCAAGGTCATTTAGATAGAAAGAATTTGTTCCTGCTACTTCATCAATGATATTCGGCCCCAACCATAAGCTGTCGAGCTTTCTGTGTTTCCCAAGTTTATACCACCGTTTTTCCTAATGCAAGACTGTGTCACCTCCTAGAAAGGATCTAGACTGGGTAGATCTAACAAAGGTTCTCTTAACTTTGTCTGAATTTTTGATACTCTTGTCAAGGGAATTTCCTCTGCTTTCATCTAACTCAATCAACTGGTTGATTCTATTTTGAATGGCATCCTAATCTGAGCTAAAGTTCTAGAGAAGCTGATACACTGGAAAATTTAAGTGGATTAGTAAGGTGACAACTAGGACATAGAAAAGTTCAAAAGGGATCCTTTCGGTTGAACTTTTCTTTGTGATTCTATTGGCCCATAATGCAAAATTGATATTTCTATCCCAGGCCTTTTTATTATCACCCACAATTTTCTTCATTATGGTCACTAAGTTTTTATTGTTTGATTCAGATAGACCATTTCCTTGGGGATAATAGTTGGATGAATGGGATAGGAAAATTTCATACTTGAAACAAAAGTATGACATCTCAAAGGAACTGAAGCATGGGCCATTATCTGTGATGATTCTAGCTAGCACACTGAATCTTATGATAATCGTATCTTCTATGAAATCCATGACTATAGCATCGGTTGCCTTCTTGGTGGGTATTGCCTCTACCCACTTGGTGAAATAATTTTTGGTAGTGAGTATCCAAGATTGACCATTGCTTGAGTTATCATTGAACTTACCGATGAAATCAATCCCCCACTATTTGAAAGGGGCTTGGACTACTATTGGTTTTAAAGGAAAGGATTTCATTTGTTGCTTTCTGGTGAACAACTGACACTGGGGGAAAACTCTGACATACTTGTTCACATACAAAAAAAGGTTCGACCAATAGTATCCTACTCGAAGGATTTATGGACGGTTGTTGTTTCTGCAAAATGTTCACCACAAAATCCTGCACGGAACTCAACCATCATTTTTTGGGACTCAGGTTCATTGACACATCTAATTATTAAAGCATTGGGGTTTCTCCAACCTAAACCATCTTTTGTTAAACAATACTTAGTTTCTTTTAACCTTAATTCTCTTATTTTATTTCCAAGTAGGTGATCATGGCATGTAAGGTTATAGAGGAAAAAGATGATGTTAGTATACCAAGGGTACTGCTCTAATCTCTGAAGCTCGTTTGATACACTTTGTTCTGGATCAATGTTCTGGAAAATTATTCCTAAGGATTTTTCATTTCCTTGGGTCAACATCTTTGCAAGACTCTGTCCCTTAAATAACTTATTATATTTTATCTCTAAATCATACTCTTGAATCTTTGAAACCCATTTACCATTGATTCCTATGAAATCTTGTTGAGACATGATATCCTTGACAATTGCATGGGGTACATACCCAATGATTTTAGAGTATCCCACATAAGTTCTAAAATGTTTAAGGGACTTGACAAGAGCATAAACATGTTTCTACATGGTGGTATACTTCAACTGTGAATGTTGCAAGGCTCTACTCATAAATTCTATAGGTTGTTATTGTCCCTCCTTATTCTTTTGAAGCAAAACACCAACAATGGTGTCCTCTAAGGCAACGGAAAATATATGAAATTCCTTGGAATAACCTAGACTGATCAAGACTGGGGACTTGGATATAGCATATTTGATAGACTTGAAAGAATATTTCCCTTCATCCATCCATTCAAATTTAGCATCTTTCTTTAACAACTTTTGTAAGGGCTTCATTAGTTCTGCTAAATTTGGGATGAATCTCCTTATGAAATTTATTTGACCATTGAAAGACTAGAGAGAATTAATATTATGAGGCAAGGGGAATTTATTAATGGCTTCGACTCACTTAGGATCGAACTTGACACCATCCTTATAAATGATGTGTCCCAGCAAATTTCCTTCGTCAACCACAAAGATTCACTTGGCAGGGTTTAAGGAAATACCATATTTCCAACATCTTATGAAAACCTGCCTAAGATGACTTATGTGGTCAGATATTTCCTTTGAAAAAGTTGTTAATTCATCTTGATATATTTTGATTATTTTTCCTACAAGTTCTTTAAAGGAAAAATCCATGGCTCTTTGGAAGGTGGCACCGACATTTAATAACCCAAAAGGCATTCTTAAAATTTGTAGGTGCCCCAAGGTGTGGTGAATGTAGTTTTATGTTGATCTTATTTATTTACCAACACTTGGTTATACCCGAAAAATCCATCCAACATGGACGTCATTCCTAATCCTCTTGTTATAGCAGATTTTACCACACCAAGTGAATCACACTTGTATGGACTTCCCCTGTCCCTCTGCAGACTCCTTAGACCCCATTGGACCATTTTTTTTCCTTTGATGTTTCCTAGACCATCCCTAAAAATATGTGAAAATTGCTATACGCGACTTTTAAACCCTTTATCGTGTATATACGCGGGTTTGACCTCTAAAACTGTGTACATCGGGATGTGTACAAAAATCCAAATCCTTTTGGACTATTCCTTGACATGGATCCAACTCATTTGTCTCATGGCCTTCCATATGCCTTGAGATCACTCGGATTCGACCTTTCATTACCCCATTGAAAATATATATAAGGAACACTTTGGATACATTGAAGGCATAAGAGAATTGAGAACAAAGAAACTATAGTCCATTGTTGCTGGAACTTGTGCTTGAGTCTGCATCCCTCTGTCCCTTGGAGCACTTTAGTGTTCTTCCCAAGCTTTCCTTTTTCTTGTGAGCTTGCTATCTACAGATGGAGGATTGAGGTGGTGGAGGCCTAAGTGGGGGATTCAGTTTCTCTGATTCGCAGACGTGCTGACAGAGGTTGTATTCATTGTAATCTCTGATTTTATATTAATAGAAATATCTTTTCCTATCCAATAATGTATGTTTGAATGAATATTTTATCCATGGATGATTTCAAATTCTTATACGTTGTTGATTATATATGCAAGATTAGATATAACACCAATATATAGTAGGCTTATCTTGTTTACTTATTGTTGAGGAAGTGATTCATCAATTCAAGCTGAAGTTGGAAAGCTCAACGGGGATCTACTTCAACCTTCCGGAATAAGGTACGAGTTTTGATCCTTTAGTGTTAGATATTTGATTTCTCTTGCATATTGGAAAGGATTGATTTCTGGAGTCAATTTGTCTATTGTGGTAACACAAGCCATAGGAATTTCTCTCCATAACAGAATTGACGACTCCACTGGGGAGTTCCTAGTAGTTGTCCTTTGGGGGTTTTCTATCGGCATTCAGTGACTTTGAATTGCTCTTTTTTCTCTGTTTTTGTGTCGAGTTTGGGGGCATGTTAGCCTGGTATTGTCTGATTGGTGTGAAGTTTGTCTCAGCTTGTCTTTTTGCCTTTATTTTTATGCACTTTTCTACCTGTACACAATTTTTGAACTCACAGTCACGTTTATACGCGGTTTTGACTGCTATATTTGTGTGCACACACAGGTTTACTGCAAACAGTCACGTATGCCCTTAGTTTGGCCTTCATGAGGAAGATTGATTATTGCTAGGGGAATTTTGATGATTGCTAAGTCTCCTTTGATACTGTTATAGTTTGTATACACCTCTGTTCCTGACCAGAGACGTTTTTTAAGGGTAAAATTTCTTTTTTTTGAAGAATGTTCTTGTCATTGCATTTTCAATTTTTTGTTTTGGGATTAGTGCATTATATTTATTTTACCTTATTACTTTGCTTGAGTGCTGCATGATTGTGCTTGCAGAGTTTGGGGGTTGTAGAATCATTCTTTTTCTTTAGTATCTCATTTTTATTTCAAAAAATCCAAAAAATATTGTATTATCATTATGCATTGCATCTTGCATTTTGCATAGTACTTGCACTAGATTTGCTTTCAAGTGTTGGTCAGGATTTCATATAGGAAAGCTTGCATTTATCATTTGAAGAAAATTTTGCATTTCACGTAGTAGCATACCCTATTTTTCATGGACAAAATGCATTTGCATTGATTGTTAGGTGTGCATTTTGCTTCATGTTGCGTCATAACACCATTGGTTGCACAGTCATCTACCTTTTTTGAGTAATAAAGCCAATTAAAATCAACACTTAATTAAAAGGAACTACACTATTTTATTTGATAGGGTTCACCAACAAGATTAGGTTTTAGGGTCTTGGAATAGTTCATTGTGAGTAAATTCTCCAAGACCACTAAACAACAACATGTATGTGTCTGTCCAGGTGAGAGTGTGAAATTCCTTGGTATAATCGGTGTTTCTCAGGATCCTCCTCTCAAAAGGGAGTTAAGCAAGAGGCACTGTGAGCGGTTATTGATTGGGATGACCCCTATTCATAACTGAGTAGCACCGAAGATATTTTAAGGATTGTATTCGTATCTCGGGGCTCTTTCAGGAAATTTTGGATTTGCCACCCTTCCCATACAGTCAATCCCTTCTACGACTGTCCACTTGAGAATTGATTATATTGAGGTGACCTTAGTTTCCTTACCTAGGATATCGAGGGGGTACTTTGCAGGGGTTATTCTGAGGGTGTCCCGGCCAGGTTGGGGTCGAACAACACAATCGCTTTACACAATTAAGCTGAGGGCCACAATAATTGGTTACGTACCTCCGCTTGTTGTGCATGGGAGTCTCAAGCCTCTCCTAGGTGAGACATACCTGCTTCATTTGGTAGCTCATTTATCCTACCCTTGATTTCTTTTGTTTGGCTTTAGATTTTATTCATGTATCCTCTGTGCACGTTAGCTTTCCTAAGGTTTGCATAATTAGAGAGTCTTTTACATTTTTTGAGTCATTGTGGATTCAGGTGCAACTCCTCATCATTCTCGTCAGTAAGTAGGGCTTCCACCTTTTGCATCTCCTCCTCCTTTGGGAGAGAGAAACAGATGATTTAGGTGGACTAATTTGCACATTGATTCACACACGATGGGATACCATTAAGAAGGTATTCCCGAGCCACCCTCTCCCATTCAAGTGGAAGATGGGGAGTTTACTCCTAACTATGATCCTTCACCTGATATGACTGAGTTAGGTCCTATAATTTCTGAGATAGGTACTTTTCATGATAGACCTACTTACTCTAGTGTTGATCCCCCATTGACACATCGCCGGTATGGCATGCTGGAAGGAAAGACTTATTATGAGCCTGCGAGCACTAGTTATGTTAGTTATGGTATGTCTGGTATGCCCACACATGATTTGGAATTTCATGTTGAGTCAAAGTTTGAGCCTAACACTACGCTTGGGGGCACTCCTATTCCTTACCATGCGGAGAGGTTTGGGAGCACAATTCACATTGCACCTTCCATCCCGGTGGTGGAAGCTACATCACATATTCCTGCTAGGCCTAGGGTTAGTGATCCTATTAGGATACCATATCCAAGATGAGTGACTATAGGGAACACCACATACATAGTTTCACAGATCCCTTCATCCTTCGTTCCTTGTTCTTCAAATTATGTTTGTCCACCTCATTCACGTGGTGCTTTGGGACGGAATGTTGCTATGAGTCATGTTCGTACTGCTGTTACTTGACCATTTTTGTCTCAGGTTCAAGTACCACCCGTTGTTTCGAGAGAACATGTTCATACTTCTAAAGGTCATGTTACTGCTTTCGGAGCATATATTCCTACTTCCGGAGTGTATATTCCTAATTCTGGAGTGTATATTCCTACTTATGGAGTGTCTCATGGGACATCTCATGGGATGACTTACGGACCTTATTATGGGACGTAGTATGGACAGGGTTATTCACCTTATGGGTACAGGTATCAACAACTGGCTTACTCTCCTAATTATGGCTTTGTAGCCCCACATAGTCAAGGTACACCATATTCTGGTGCTTCCATGCCACCGTACACAAGTCAAACGGGAAGAGGGCACTATGGTCAAGGCCATG
Source organism: Pseudotsuga menziesii (assembly GCA_001517045.1). Classification (NCBI taxonomy): domain Eukaryota; kingdom Viridiplantae; phylum Streptophyta; class Pinopsida; order Pinales; family Pinaceae; genus Pseudotsuga; species Pseudotsuga menziesii. The sequence goes on from LPNX010190623.1 coordinate 87,657, forward strand.
GTGGTTACGGTAATCAGACCTATGTGAATCGAAACTATCAGGGAGTGGTGAACCGACCTGCTCATCCTAGGCTCCCTTTCCTCGCAATGCTAAATATTCCTAACTTGTCGAGATTGATGAACAATCCTGTATCTCATGACCTGACTTGGCTCGCTGTCCCTACTAAGCTTCCCTCGGACATACCCAAATTCGAGGGAAAACCTGGAGAGGATCCAAGTGAACATGTTACAATGCTTCACCTATGGTGCTCTTCAAATTACTTACATGAAGATTCGATCCATTTAAGGCTGTTTCAATGCACCCTTACAAGGCCTGCCGCAAAATGGTATATAGAGTTACCTAGGGGGGCATTCACTTTGTTCGACGACCTAGCGATGAATTTTATTAACCACTTCCAACTACCATTGTGTTATGATTTTGGTATGGAACTCTTGTCGACATTTTGGCAGGATAAAGCCACGCATATCTCAAACCATATCCAAGAGTGGCGTAGATGGAAGAGGTTGATTAAAGCCTTTATACCGCTGGAATTCCTCCTCGAATGGTTCCTTAAGTCATTATTGCCTTATATAGCGAAGGATGTTTCTACATCCAGAGTGCAAAATGAGGAACAAGCCACTTTTAGGGCGCAGGAATTGGATTTGATTTATGCTCAATCTGGTTTGTTATATGAGATCATTCCCAATGCTCCGCATTCTAGTTTCAACCCCAAAGTTAAACCTGGACCACATGCTGATGGCATTGTTGGTTTTACGAGTGCTAAACCTGCGAATTTGGTTGTGAAACAGGTCAGTAAATTGTCAATCAACCAATCTGCTTCGGGACAAGCCATGGCTTCGTCTCAACCCACCCAAATGGTGAGTGTGCTTTCGGTGCAATCGTCGAACCAGAAGGGTAACCAACAACCTAGAAGGAATAAAAAGAAGGGTAAGAATAATCATAACGGTGGGAATAGGAATGAAAATCCTAATACTAATGACAAAAATTCCTGGAATGTTGGGGGGGACAAGCAATCTAAACGTAAGGTTAAATTTCTTTGCAAGTTATGTAAGGAGGATCACCTCACATACTTGTGCCCTCATATCGATGAAGCCTCGAGATTCTTAGCGCAGGGCCCAACTATGTTGACCAACCCTTTACCTCACAATCAAAACATGAAATCGAGGACCCATGATCAGTATGGTGGTGATCAAGATCCACTAGAGGGTAGTGGTCATGGTTGCATTAACATGGTGCATGCTATCAAGGTTGTGACCGATGTGAAGGACTATCGTTCATCACAACCCAACCTAGGAAAGGAACCTGATCCACCAGGGACTCCTTTGCATATTGAAAAACTTGTGGATAAACCTGAAGTTGCACCTCACATTCCTAAGGGAGTATTTAAGTGTTAGGGACACAATCCTAATGCCCGAGCTGCCCAGAACTATTCTGTTGTCGAGGATTTGGGCCACACTCCTTGTGTGATGTCTGCACTAGAAGTACTTCAGAGTTGTCCTTCGAAAAGAAATGATTTGCTTTCTTCCCTTGGTGTGAATGATGATAATTCTTCCTCTGTGATTAAATTTGAAACCGCAGGACTTCAGCCTCGCTTGCCTTACTATGTGTCTCTTTTGATTCATGTAGAATGTCTTAACATGACCATCATTAAGCACACTATGATTGATGAAGGAACTACTGCTTCTGTGATGTCTTTATCATGTTGGAAGGGTTTAGGTTCCCCTGAGTTGTCTAAATATGGTATCATGTTGACCGCATTTGATGGGAGATCATTTAGGCCGCATGGGATCCTTCCTTCCCTTAAGGTCCATTTGGGAGGAAAGACCGTTGCGATAGAGGTTGAGGTGGTTTATGCGCCCCTTGACTATAATCTCTTGCTGGGTAGGAATTGGATGTATAGTATGAAAGCTGTAGCTTATTCACTATTTCACATTGTATGCTTTCCATTTATTGGGAAGATAGTTACGATTAATCAAACCTCATTCAAGAATTCATCAGTTACCACATCTTCAGGAGCTTCGATCCCGATTGTTCAACACTCTCAGCCAAAAACTGGGAGTGTGGGTGTGGGCATGTATCCATCCCTTATGGGAATATTTAGTTGTCCTACACCTGTCCTTATGATAGGGTCTAGTTCCAGGGAGGCTTCGACATCTATGAGATCGATGTATTTTCGCACGAGTCATATGGAAGATCCTTGGATTCTTCCCACACCGAATACTTCGAGTGAGCCCATCATGACAGACATTCTATTTCCTACAACTATGGTAACTTATCAAGCTAATCTTGGATGTGTTGCAGAGCTTAGTCCTTCCTCTTCACGGACAAAGGAAGAGGACCCATATGTGCTGCTGCATGGGAAATTCAGTCTTCTCATGTGCATGACTGCCTTGATAGTGTTTTTTCTTCAGACGAAGTGATTATTGAGGCCATGTCAGGGGTTGAGCCACCTTCGGAAGAGTTGCATCATAGATCTTATTTTCTTCCTGAGCTTGACCGCTTGGAGCTTGAGGACTTTAGGGAGGTTCTTAGTGAGAGAATTGGTAGTCCCATGGTTCCATTAAGCTCTCCTGGTCCGATGGCTGATGGAAACATGGTGAATATATCTCCTACCATTCCTATAAATATATCTCGTGATCTTGGCAGGATCGAGAATGTCTATATTGGGGTAGAATGTTCCCATGCTAAGATTCAAGAATACACCAAGCTATTTAAAGAATTTCATGATATCTTTGCTTGGTCTTACGATGAAATGCCAGGTATCGACCCTCGCATTGTTGAACATGAAATTAAAACTTATCCCAGTGCTAAGCCTATTCAACAACGATTACGTGCAATGAATCCTAGGAAAGCACCTGTGATTAAGGTAGAGATAGAGAAATAGTTGAAAGCTGGTTTTTCCCATTCCCTTGATGGAGTGGGTTTCAAATCCTGTTTCAGTAGATAAGAAGTAGGGAGTGATCCGTATATGCACTGATTTCCATGACTTGAATTATGCATGTCCTAAAGATAATTTCCCCACACCATTTATAGATCAGATCTTGGATGAGTGCGTGGGTAGCATGGATTTTTATTTTATGGATGGCTTTTCCGAATACAATCATATACAAATTAATCCTAAGGACCAACATAAGACTGCATTTATTTGTACTTGGGGAACCTTTGCATACCGAAAAATCCCTTTTGGCCTTAAGAACACTGGAGCCACTTTTCAGCAGGCTATGACCTTGATCTTCCATGATCTCAAATCGATTATCGAAGTATTTTTGGATGACCTTACTTCTCATTCTCGTATGAGAATGCATCATTCCTATCATTTGAGATTAGTATTCGAAAGGTGCCACCATTATTTGGTCAGGTTAAATCCTCACAATTGCATCTTTTGCATGAATTCTGGTCACTTATTAGGGTTAATTATTTCCAATGAGGGTATAAGAGTCGATGCTTTGAAGTTTGAGGCAATACTTCAGTTGTCTCCCCTGAGGAACATTAGACATCTTCAATGTTTGCAAGGCATGGAAAACTTCTTACGGAGATTCATTGTCAACTTTGCCAATTTGTCTATAGGCTTTATGCATCTATTGAAAAAGGACACCACCTTTTGTTGGGATGAGTGAGCCCAGGAGTCCTTTGATGCGCTTAAGCGAGCCCTAGCATCGGCTCCGGTCATTAGTCCCCTAGACTATAGCCATGATTTTCTACTTTATGTCGCTACGTCCATGGAGATGATTGGTATAGTTTTGGTTCAAGAGGATGAAGAGTTCCAAGAGCATGCCATATACTATTTGAGTCAAAATATTATTGACACAGGGATTCATTATTCCCATGTTGAGAAGCTTGCCTTAGCTATCGTACATGCGGTTCAACGGTTGAGACATTATATTCTCCTTCACTAGACCTTGCTTATAGCCCATGTCGATCTGTTTCAATTCGTACTCACTCAAAGGATGATTGGGGGAAGTATAATAAATGGATTGTCATCTTGCAAGAATTCGACCTCGAGTTTGTTTTAGCAAAATCAAAGAAATCGTTAATTTTTGTGGAGCTTATATCGGATTGCCCAAGCGAAGTTGAGGAGATGGTTTGTGAAGATATGTTTATAAATGAGCACATGTTCTTAATCTCAACTTTGGACCCATGTTATGGGGATATTATTATATATTTACAAACATTGAAGGTCCCCACTCACCTCTCACAGGATGAATGACGACAATTATGTCACGTATCCAAGAATTACCTCATAGTGGATAATACCTTGTACCGTCGTGGGGTAGATTCCATTTTACATCGTTGTCTAACTCATGAGGAGGATGAGCTTGTGATGAATGATTGCCACTAAGGGGCATGTGGTGGTCATTTATATGGGCTTTCTACAGCCCAAAAAATCTTGAGAGCGGGTTATTTCTGGCCGTCGATATTTAAAGATTGTGTAGATGCGGTCAACAAGTGCCACCCTTGCCAAGTGTTTGCAAGGAATATGTGCTCACGTTCTTCCTTGTTAAATCCCATCATCACTTCCAGTCCCTTCATTAAGTGGGGGATTTATTTTATGGATTGCAACCCAGCTTCAGCTGGGGGGCATCATCATATCATAGTGGTTGTTGACTACTTCACGAAATGGGTTGAGGCCATGCCTACAGTTAAATTTGACGGTGAGACAGCCATGCACTTTGTATTCAACCAGAATATTACTCAGTTTGGTATTCTGAAGGAGATTTTCACCGACCATGGATTGCACTTTCAGAATCATATGATGGAAGAGTTGGAATCAAAGTTAGGATATAAGCAAGAGCATTCCTCCTCTTATTACCCTCAAGCAAATGGATAGGTAGAAGTAGTGAACAAATCACTCAAATCCATTCTCCAATGAACCATCGCACAAAGTAAGACTAATTGGCACATTATGTTATATCGTGCTTTGTGGGATTATAGAACTGTTGTTAAGAATGCAATAGGTTTTTATCCATATCAGCTTGTACATCGAGTGGAGTCGGTATTGCTAGTTGAGTGCTAGATTCCTTCTTTGAAGCGAGCCATAGAGCTCTTACTAGATAGTTCCCCATTGGAGGAGCTTTTGGTCCACCTAGAACAACTTGATGAGTAGCGCTGAGATGCCTTGGTGGCTCAAAAAGTGAATAAGCACCACGTTAAGGTCTAGTACAATAAGTCTATTTGTCCAAGGAGGTTTAGTGAGGGAGACTTGGTCCTTTTGTAGAATCAACCGAAAGAACCCTTGGGGGCAGGAAATTTTAATCCCATGTGGCGTGGTCCTTACGTCATTACACGTGTGTTAGAGAAGGGTGCTTATGAATTAGTGGATTATGAGGGAATGGCCTTGGCGAAGCCTAGAAATGGACTCTATCTCAAAAATTACTGTGCATGATTTTCAGCCAAGGCTAGTTATTGTATATTATTGTACAATTTTGCATAGGTAGGTCTTTTTCTTATGGTGATCAGGTTTATGATTAGTTTTTGTTTCTTTTGGAAGATGTCAATGGAATCTTCCACCTTCATAGGATTTGTGGATGGTGTGACCCGTCACACTCAACACTCAGCTTCTGCTGCTTGGGTGATTTATACTCCTATGGGTCAGGTATTGTCTTCAGGAGGCATATGTTTACAGCCCTATTCAAACAATGTTGCTGAGTATAGTGCCATTATTTAGCTTCTACGAGATGCCATTTCACATGGTGTTCTCTCTCTTAAGGTACGACTTGATTTGGATTTAGTAGTGTCACGGCTTAATGGTTTGTACCATGTTAGAGATATGACATTATTAAGAATATTCTTACATGTGAGATTGTTAGAACAGAAATTTGACAATATAACATACATACATGTTTCAAAAATTAATAATTAAGTTGCTGACTCATATGCTAACTACGTGTGAGATTGGCATTTGTTTCATTCACAATAAACTCATCACAAACATAATTTTTTACACATGTAAATAAATAAATCAATCATGATAAACGTTTTTATAAACATCCAAAATGTGGTAATGCATAGTGTCATAATACAAAACTGGGGCTCTCGAGCCACCAAAATATAATACACAGTAGTACAAAATATATCACTCCCAGGTATCTAAGCCTGTGGAGGAGGAGGGGGGTTGTGATCATGGAATGTCACCATGTCTCTGGCTAGCCATCGAAATAGCCACACCCATGCTCTTGGTACACCCTCCACCTAGCGCTGCATGGCCTTAGGAAAGTCCTCAACTTGTGCCATGGGTACTCTGTGTGTCAGTCTCATGAAGTTGGTATGAATGCTTTAGAGAGTCCACTCTGCATCCACACCCGTGATGTCATCTCCTCTTCCCCTCTGTCTATGACGAGGGAAGCCTTCAGGTCGTCGTTGTCACATGCCCCAATTTTGCAAAATAATATTATCTTATTTTGATTTTATTCCAAGAAATTATGTTAAATTTAATTCTAAGTTGTAAATGATGACTCAGCAGAGTCAAGGATATTGAATGTAATTATGAATATTTTAATTTTCAATAAATAAAAGTGGAGACAACAGCTTGGTAGAGCTGTTAAAAAGAGTGTTACTGGTCAAGTTGGTGGAGGAGAGTATGTGGAGAGAAAATAGACAAGTGGCAGCATCCTCAAACACTTCCAATGTTGTAGGTGGCAACCTCCCCACATTTTGGGTCATGATCCCCCAAGAAAGTGTGATCAGATTAGGTGGCTCAATTAATGACAACTAACCCAAAAAGACCTAGGCAATAATAATAAAAGAGCCCATTGAAGAGAGCTGAGGCTGCTCATTCCAAGAAGACAATCATTTAGGTGAATGAACTTCAAAGGGTTTCTTTGGGAAGGGAATTTGTAGAAGGTGTTTGAGGGGTAAACTACAGGAGGTGATCTAGTACATCTTTTCAGCTGAAATCTCTTGCTGCTAAGTGCAGAGTTAGTACAGAGTTAGTATTTTGTTGCTTGCACCACCAGTTCTTAGCCAAGGAGACCAGGATTAGGCTCGGGGGTCCTGAGAAGTTGTTGTTTGAGTACTCTCCAGGAGTTGGTAGGGAGGAATGGCCTCCCAATGCTGTTGTCATCCAGCTTAAAACAGGTTCTACAGTCTTTATTACTGTGTTAAAAGTTTGTATTTGAGAATGAATGATTTATATGTTATGTAGTGAATTGTTAAAGTTTGAAATATTTTAGTTGTTTGAATCCGAAATCTGTATTTGATGGAAAATAATCCTACCTGTGTTTTTCCCCATCTGGAATAAACCAGACCGTACTCTAGCACAAGTAGTGTGTTTAAAATGGATGAACATATGATAAGAAACTTAAATGAATAGAGTTACTTATATTTTCATAGTGTTGGAATATTTTCTTTCAGTAGATAGTTGCTTTCAGAAAGAATATTAATCTGTTTAGTAGGGTTGTTGTTAAAACTAGACTGTGTATTAAGAATTCTAGAAAAAGAACAGGGTCATATTATTTTACTAATAGCAGTGTGTCCAAGTATGTAATTTATTCTTTCACGCAATACTTTATTTTACAAACTATACATCTACACTGAAATAGAAGAAATAGAAATATCATAGTTAAATTCTTATTTATTTATGTTAAGTAAGGATTTAAATATGGTTCTGTTAGTTTATATCTTTTCCTAATAATAACAGTTGTTTTAACCTGCAACTATTTGAAATCTAAGTAAGGATTGGTAACCTAATTAAATTTTGAAGAAGAACTAATTCAAGATAAAGAATATATTAATAAAGAACTTAATAACTCTCACATTATTCTTTTCCTTAGAATTAAAATAAACTAAAAGACATTAGTAACCTATGCTTAAGGTATTATTAACAAGGAACTGTTCTTAAACTTTTATAGAAAATTTATATGTAAAGGAGTAATGATAGGTTTGAAAATCATTATATCTTTTTATCAAGCTTACAAAAATAATATTATTGAATAAACTAAGTATTATAGACTGATCTCAATCTTTATTAATAAAGTATATGTGCAAATACGTACTTAATAAAATATAGTAAATTCACAGATAATAATATTAATATAAATAGTATCGTTTATAAATTAATAATTATTTAAACAAACTGAATAAATCTGGTGACAGTAATCGAACCTAACAAAATAGCAGTACATAAATCATTATCACAAAAGTTAAATAGGGTAAAAACCCTAGCTCATATTTCCGAGCAGAAATCAACCAGTATTCTTTATATGCAAATCCATTGCAGTAGTAACCTAGAATAAACAATAAGATTAGTTCTTTTTAACCATAAAAAGAACAAATTAAATGCATTACACAGAGATAAAATACAATAATGAACAACATACATAAAATGTATACTTATAAAAAGAATTGTTCTCTTTTATTTTTACAGATAGGTGTACCTATGAAAGTGAAAGACAGGGTTAAACCCTTATAATTATTACAATTACAAATGTCAATACATTGAAGTCATAAACCAAATTTATTGGATTATGTAACCATTAGATAACTAGGTTATTATAAATTATTTACAGTCCTTTAAGGACAAACAAAAAGACATTGGTATTTATTATAACTAGAATTTCCACAATACTTTGTAAATACTAGTTAATAGTCAACTAAACAAGTATTAAAAATTCTAAAAAATTAAGTAGAATAGTTTATTAGAAACGTGGGTTTCCACAGGATAAACCCTAGCTCGTGACTCTCAACAAAAACGAGCAAGAATTATAATAAAGCTACGACTGTACGTATCAGTCATAAAAACATTAATAATAAACTTTAAACAGAGTACAAAATTTCATCTATAGCGGAGAAGGGTAAAAATATTGAGTACGTAGATCTTAATGTTAAACATTTGATAAATCAAAACAACCTTGAAGATAGAACTGTCTTTACAAGAGAACTATTAATTTAAACAAGCCGTAATCTAAACATCAAAACTATTTACATTGCTCAGTTTTAAACCGAGTCTACCCATCAACTAGCGAGGGTTTGAAACTGGGTAAATCTACAAACATCCTGTAAAAAAGGAACCACATAAATTATGGTGAGATGAGGAAGGCTTGCCCAAACCCTGGGTGATTCCAAATCACCACCCTGATACAAGTAGGGTGAAAACCTGACATATGGACCACAGGGCTTACCTGAACTAAGCCACGAGCCACGGCATTCAAAGAATCAATGCATACTTCCTCCACCATGAATGGATATAGTGGTGAGCATCTGCAAGAAGTTTCAAAGACAGAGGTTAGAAAATAAATAACTTACAATTTTTTTATGCTACTGTAACCGTAAAATACCTGCTACAAGTTAAATGAACTTTACGAACAATTTTTTTTTTACCTGTGTTTGAAACGACGAATAGTCTCATAAAAGTGCTGTCACCAACAGCCTTTGCAAAAATATCCTGTAATACTAAACCTCATGCAACAACGATCCACGAGGACAATGAAAGGAAACTGGAGCAGACAGTGAGCGACGAGAACACTGAAAGGAAGCTGGAGCAGACAGCAAGCCAAGGGAAATGATAGTCTCTACAAAGATTGCAGAGTGAGAACTCATAGCCACTAATAATGGATTTTAAACCAAATACCGGATGCAAAGGCAACACTAACCCAAGACTCGAGATAAATGTAGCAGAAGAGGACTGACGACCACCATGAAAGCCAAGCAGAGCAGCCTCAAGGGCCAGCGCGAATTGCGAAGGAGAATTGAAAAGGGTTAGGGTTACGGTGGTTCTTATACCTTCCACACTTGGTCAGGAGAAGACCACGTGGTCATGTAAATCAAAACAAGTAGTGGATCATATTCTATAGTTGCCTGCATAAAATGATAACCAATTATTTAATTATTGAAACGAGGTATAAACTATGTCATAAACCAAATAATTCCATTGTAAATCGATCACACCGTTCATCATATGACATGCTAGATTGGTGATGGAATATCAACGTTGTGAAATTAAATTGACCTAGAAAAGAAGTTTCATTTTTAAAACCTTGGTTAATGACCAAATTCGTTCATGCATAAGACTCATTTCATCATTAACCTTATGATTAATATATTGTAACATCACAAACACGATTTGGATGGTAGAAATTTCTTTTCTCTAAACATTGACCTTGTTTGGATAGAGATCAAATGTGATATGGGAGAGATCAAGCTAACCACCGAACAACTATAGTGTTCCTATCTAGAAAAATTATAGTTTATGCACAGTTAATCTCTTATAAAAAGACAATTCAAGTTATAACTTTTATAAATGGCATAATGTAATATTTTGGAGAATCATAAACTCTTTTTAAAACTTGTTTATGACCTTGAATTAAGTATAGACTGGAATGTCTAATAAACAAATAATTTATGCCCGTTTATAAGACTTATGGGAACTAATAAATCAAATGGTAACAAAACTATGAGGTTGACAAAGTGTTTTGTAAAGACACTTTTATGAAATTCTGTTACATAGTTCAAAGCGACGAAACTTTGATGAATTTTGGTTGTGACTCAACTTGGTTCTTACTAATGATTCATCATGTCTATTGGGTAGTATAGTGGTTATAGAATTATACAAAATATCTAGAAAGTCGACCCGTTTCAAAGGCATCAATCTCAGAAATACAGATTGTAAATAGTAATTTAATACAAGAGAAGTATCATAGAAAATTAAGAAATTGAATAGGAATGATCCTACTTGAGTCCAGAATTATTAGAACCACATGGTTTGGCATGAAGTTAAAAAGTATAGGCAAACATTGATTTTATGTGAGAAAGCATTATGGTTTATTTTTGTTGTTAGCACAAATCAAAATTGTAACAACAAGAAGGTTAAAGGCTATAAGTTTCCTCGCATAAGCAAAATGTGGAATAGTTGTTACACAAATAAGGTAATATATTAATGTTACATATTGACAAAACAACGATTATAACATTGCAAGTTATGCACACTAAAGTATAAGTACTTTGTAACTAATATTATAATTTTAAGAGTAGAAAACATATCTTACTGTCGCTACGTACTTCTGAACTTTATTACAAGAAAAACTGAAGGAAGCCAAATGGTTTTACCTCATGGAAGTCGTTTAGAATTTAGCAGCTTATTTTACTAAGATTTATAATTGCAAATAAAACACTGCTGGATACTTTAAGAACTTTTAAAACGTACTCGTTCGATCATACCTGTAAACCTGTAAGAACCAGTAATCTTCAGCGTTAGCACAATTGCTAAGTAAGCCTTGGATTCAAAAGTTAGATTCCACCTACTTGACATGAAAAGACTCATCAGTAAACTGAAATAAAACAATACGCAAGTATACCTTATTCTTGTTACAAAAATGAACTGTTGAGTTAACATAATTAAGATTTTGTAAAACTAATCACTCGACTGTTTCTTTTTTTGCTAACCTTTATCTGTTAGTAGACCGCAGGTTTTAGCATTTGTTATTTGTTGGGGCGCATACCCCATAGGGGGTAACTCCGCGGTTAATTTATAAATGGAGCGTTGGGTCAAAATAGTCTTAGGGGTGTCAGGGTAAGTCAAAAACCTCT